>JAVJIF010004758.1:0-265190 GCA_038442645.1 Agave tequilana
TTGTTTGGGCTCCACTATGAGCCAATGTGCCATGAACCACTCACGTTTGGAAACCTTGGTTCGAAAGAAACAAGTTCCATCCTTTATGCATGCACACCCTCCACGGCATACACATGCTCCACACGGACACACCCATCACAAGTATGCTCATGTGTACACTTGTACACATTGTGGACGTAAGGGCCACCTTGCTAAATTTTGCTATGATAGATTACATACTCTAATTTAGTAAAGAAATTTGTTTGGGTTAGAAATGAGACTAACCCCCATGGACCCAATAAGATATGGGTACAAAGACCACCCCTCCTTTGTTTAATGTTGGTGTGGGCTCTCACATGACGTGAGAGCAGCGGCACCTTGGAGTGGATGCGTTCCGTACTTAAAGGAGATATTTGGATGCATCACTTTCAAGGAAGGCTTGGTGGAGATGACCACCACGTGTTTGGAGAACTAGAGCGGTGCCCTCATTGGTTTGGTATCGAATCTCTAACTCCTGTTTATTGTTTTCATGCTTTAATATTCATTGTTTATAGCATGTTTCATTATTTAGTGATTAGTATGAAAATGCCATGTTAATTAGATTCTTGATATACATGTATAGTATTTGAGACACTCATGTTTAATATGGATTATTACTTTGTGTTCTCACATTTGATTAGCCATCATGTACATCATAAATCTAATAACATGTGGATATTCATAATAATCATGTTTATGTTTATCATGTTGATTTTTATTGTGTTTTGATGCTTCATGTGTTGATTACAGGTTTAGATGTTAGTTTTCATTAAGACTAGGTATATACTTGTGCATATAGTGGGCCACAAATAAATCTATATATGTTGGGCTTGATTGCTTATTTGAACCATTAGATGTGCTAGTATAGTCTAGTTTTGATGATTCATACATTTCAAACTTGTATTCCATTTTTGGATTTGTTTTATGAGTTTTCACTTCATGTATATGTTTGTATTGCCAAACTTTAAGATATACATGTATACCCCTTTGAGTCATTTGCCTTTCATGCAAATCTATATATATGGACTCAATTGTGTTTTGGGATATGTATGTATACTTATTGTGTTGACAATCATACATATACCTTGAAATGAAATTTGCTTTGGTGAAAATTTAGTTTTTCGTGCTTTTATGTTTAATTGTTTAACTTCATGTATATGTCTATCATGTCCAAACTATTAGATATACATGTTTATCCTTTTTGAGCCACGTGCCTTAATGCATATATTTTGTGGACTCGTTGTGTTTTGGATATGTATGTATATTTTAATTTGTACTTGACATACATATGCCACGAAAATTAAATAAGTTTTGATGATTTTCGTGTTTTCAAATGTTTAAGGAATAATTGAGCTTAATTGAATATTTTCATGATTATGATATTCACACTTTATTTGTACACTCACATTTATTGCTTGCTCATGTTTTTGTATTCATGAGTCATATTATGCCTAATTGAATTAGAGTGTTGATTATCATGTGGATTTCATGTTTTATGAAAATTATTTTTAGTTTATTCCTTACTTGAAGGATTTCGCACTAGTTAACAAGTTTTTTATTTTGACTAGTTCGTATTCTTCAATTTGGTAGTGATTTTCAAACAAAACTACATTTTCAAATCTATTTTTGAAAACCCCTACCATCTACGGGAGGTTGGATGGGAGTCCATGCCTTGTACGTTTATATTGAAAATCTTCTTAAACTTGTGCATGAGATGGGTGGATTTGTTATATGAGTTATACCATGCTTTTATTGTTATGTCAATTGGTATCATTGAACTCTTTCAATTGGTATCAACTTGATCCTTTTGTATACTCATAATTGTTTATTGTGTATGTATATTTTCAATTGGTATCATCTATTGGTGATTGTACTCATTCTATTTCATACACATATATATGTTTTATTTGTGCTATTATATTTCTATATCTTAAGCACAAATTTTGTTTATACTAGAGCTTGAGCTTCAACTTTACTTCAATTGATTCATTTTTCAATTGGTATCCTTATTCAAGCTTGTTTTTTTTTAAAAAAAACTATGCATAGGATTGTTAAAATAAGAGTATTCATAGTTTGTGTTGGTATTTCATAAAGGGGAGAAAATTTGATTTTTATATTTCAATTGGTATTTAGTTTTCCACTCCCTTACTTTATGATAGAAAATAGTCATTTCAATTGTTTATATGACTTTAAAAGGAAAAATACTATCTTTTGATATCAAGATGTCTTGTGTTTTAAATTGATATCTAAAAATTTTGTTTAAAGTAAAATACAAAAGTTTTGATTTATATTGACTATATGCAAGGAGAGCTTAACATCTCTTCTACATATAGATTCATGATGAGTGTATCTTGTATTGAAGAGCTTAACATCTCTTCCTTATGTGGTACACGTGTGTAGGGGGAGCTTCACATCTCCTCTTATGCATTACATAATGTGTGTTATATGAATTAGGGCTTAACATCCCTCTTTCATGTAATGCATATGTGTAGGGAAGCTAACTTAGCGTCTTCCTCTTCATGAATGTATATAGCATATAACATTTATTGATCTTTGTTTATTTTCAATTGGTATCAAGATGCTTCATTGACATATTTTTCTATTGATATCATGTTGTTTTCAGTCACCCCTTATTGACCTTGTTTTTTTTTGTTTTAGACAAAAAGGGGGAGAACATTGTTTGTATTGTTTTGATTGACAAAAAAAGGGGGAGAAAGATTTTTACCCCTCATTTTATTGTTTTGATTGTTTACCCCTTTGTTGATGATTGACAAAAAGGGGGAGAAAGATTTTGAGTTTTGAGTTTGATATATGCATATTTATATATTTTTGCATATATTAAGTTTTATTGGTATCTAGAGCATCTAGTGTTTTTGTTAATGTTTTATTATTTAATTGGTATCTGAGCTTTATAACATGTTTATGTGTTTTTATGCATGTTGATGTATACATGTTTATGTACATTCATTGCATATCTTTTGTTTATTGTTTATGCATGAGTTAAGGGGAGCTTCTTTGAAGCTTAACTTTAATCCATGCATATATAACTCCATGAGTTTTGTCATCATCAAAAAGGGGGAGATTGTTGGCCCAAAGGCCTTCCACCCTAGTTTTGATGATGATTAACTCATGTAGTTATGTTTACTAATAATCTTGTTGTGTGTTTAAGTTTCAGATCATTAACCAAGATATTAGTTGGTGATTAGCTTTAACAAGGAGTTTAGAAGCTTTTCATGGTGATTCCAGGGCCAAACCTTCAAGATCATACCTTACCTAGCTCATGGATCACGGAGTTTGGACCAAGTCGCCTTGAAGATAAAGATCGTCAAGAAGACTTAGGTATCCATAGTTTAGTGTGTTTAAATCCATTTGTAAAGCTTAGTATAGTTGATATGCTCAAGTGCACAAACACACACGTTTTATGTTTTGGATTTGGTTTTCATGAATAGTAGATCAAAACAAGTTACTTTATTTCTATGTATATTAGATATGTTCTAGATATATATACATGCTTTTAAACTTGCTAGACAAACTTATTTTGACTATTCTATTCATGTATTGAAAAATCAAGTTTGATAAAATACAAGTGTTGGTTTTGATAAAATTTGCAAGGCTCAAAATGAATTGATATGATTGATATATGTCTTGAAATTTTTATCACTTGTTTGTGTCTCAATATAAAATGTTAAAAACAAGTTTTATGGGATTTTTCAGAAAAGATAAAAGATTTTTATAAAATATTTTTCTCAGTTTTTCTGACCCAGGTTTGTGCTGACAGGCCGGGTCGGTCGACCGTATGGGTCGACCGCACCAAGGGCCGGTCGACCCATAGGGTCGACCGACGTGCACAAACTTGTGCACGTCTGGCAGACACAAACTCGGTCGACCGTACGGATCGACCGGGTCTGAGAGCTCTGCTCTCTATTTGTTTGGGTCGACCGAGCGGTCGACCGGGATTGCCCAACGGTCACATTTCTGACCGTGGCGGTCGACCAGGCCGGTCGACCGCTGCCTGTCAGAGCTGCCAGCTCAGCTCTAACGGCTAGTTTTGTATTGGGGCTATATATACCCCATCTCTTCATAATTTTTGTAGAAGTTTTTAAGAGCAAAAAATTTCAGACCTTCTTAAGTGTTTTTAAAGAGTTTTCAAAAGTATTTGGGGCTTTAATCTTTCAATCTTTATTGTTTTAGGTTTTTGAAAAAAATCAAAGAAAAGAGGATTTTGGGAGATTTGTCTTAGTTTTCATTTTCTATCTTTTACAAGAATTTTCCCAAGTATTTTCTTTGAGTTCTTGTTTTCTAAATACCTAGTTTTCCACACTTGAGCTATCATCTATCCTAATCTATTAGGATCTTGTTTGTGGAAAAAGAGAGTTTGTGGTTGAAAGATACCACTTGTTGTAAAACCCTTACTTTGATTGGGTTGCTCCCTCTTTGGTAGAGGTTGAGGTTTGGTTTGCTCCCTCAAATGTGAGGTGGAGATTGTTGTATTGGCTACGGGCCTTATCCCTCTTCGGTAGAGGTGGATTGTGGTTGTATTGCCTCGGTGGCATTGAGAGAGGAGTTCGGTACTCCTATAGTGGATTGGAAATCCTATACGGTGGTGTAGGCGGGGATGTAGAGCTAGGGGCTCGAACCTCGAAACATATTCTTGTGTTTGCGTTTGATCCAATATCTCTCAACTCTCTCTCATTTATTTGTGCAAAGCATCATTCATAACATCATATCATATTTGTTTGTGTTGAGCATAATTCATATTGCCATATCATACATATCTATTTGCTTGTGTTGCCTTGCATATATTCATATTGCTATTCATCCTTATTTGCTTGGCTTGCTTGTGTGTGCCTAACTTATACTTAACCAACAAGAGCTTCACATAGCACCTCAACCCATTCAAGGGAATCAAGAGGAGTTAGTCCAGAGCCCTTCACGGGGAATTCGGCTACACTTATTGTGTTGTATTAAGTTTGTGCAAGATTTGCATTAGCTTCCGCATTTAGCGCATATAGTTCACTAGATTAGCACTTACACCTATTCACCCCCCCTCTAGGTGTTTTTCAAGTTCGAGGTAGAGTTTTAAGGATAAGCTTGGAAGGGAGCTCATCGTGAGGTGGGGCTTCAAGAAAGACTGCAATGTGATGTAAACCAAGTTAAAGTATTACAAGAAGGAGAAACAGTGCATTCAGGCAAGGCCCGAGATGGCCCAAGCCATGATTGTAAATTAGCCAAAGGCCCGGGGAGAGGGGCAAGAGTTAAAGGCTTCACGATATGGTTACAGCCAAGAAAAAGATCAAGGTAGTAATCTGAAATCTCAATGTGTTTTGCTAAAGGCTTGAAAAGTAACTTAAGGTGGAGATTGTTAGAATTTTGTCTTGTTTTCAAGAGGAGATGATGATCTAAAAAGATTCAATCCGATTGGAGAAGACGATGACTTGAAGTAGAAGAAACAAACTAAAGTTAAGCAGATATAGTCAACTATATAGTCGACTAATGCTTAGATTAGTTGACTAGACAGGATACAGAGAGGAAGCATTATACAGTAGTTGACTAATAAATTCTATTAGTCGACTAATGGAAGGGATTAGTCGCACTAGTGTTCATGACAAGTCTGCATGACAAGTCGACTATCAAGGCGTTCTAAAGCGTGAGCAGTTTCTTTTTCAGGTGCGTGCGGGTTTACTTTTCTGGAGAAGTACGAATAGGATTTAGATTCTATTCAATGAATATGTTTCCAAAAATTGAAGAGTCTGAAATTCTTCTAAATCAAGGAGATCAACTCCTCGTAGGATTGATCAAGATTCTTCAAGCATCTGATCGGCAAAAAGCAAGCACAAGAATAAGTAAAGGAATGTTAGTCGATGTTACTGCTTTTGCGATTCCTCCATAGTAGCGAAGTGGCTATACGGGTCGTATCCACAAGGAGGGAGAGCGACGAAAGCTTGATGCGGCTTCTTTGTTCAGTAAAAGAGAAAATTCTTTGTTTCAAATAAAGAATTTGAAAATGAAAACAAGTTGGTTTCAAAGATTGTTTTGGAATGATTTGGTGGTTTGTAAAAGTGATTTTTCTAGATGGTAAAAGCGCATGGCTAACTTTCTACTAAGTGCTCCCACTAATCTCTAACTTCTTGAAGATGTAGCCTCACAATGGATCATAGGCAAGCATAACGCTTATGCATAGGAACTATTCACGTGAAAATCGAGTAAAAGTTCTTCCTTTAACTTAGCTTTACACGGCAAAACTTAGACATTCTCTTATCAAGATCTAATAGAAGGCGAGAATAAGAGAAGACACAAGTGCACTAATGGTATCGGCAAGGTTAAAAGGAAAATCTCTACTTACAAAGACAAGCAACATTTATAGATCATCAAAAATCCGTTAAGAATGAAATATAAGAGAGCTAATACTTGTAGGTAAGTTAGAGTTAGAACCCTCGTCTTAAGATGTCATAGCTCTCGTTTGCACAAGGCTTGTTTAACACTATTGACTCATTTGGATTATCAATCAAGTTGTTAGAGATTAGTGGGTTAATAGTTAGTTAGCCATGCAATGAAAGAGTTAGTTAGACATGATAGTAAAAGAAACAACAAGAGTTAAGTGGTAAAGAGAAAAGGAGTTACACAACAACAAGTAAAAGCAAATGAAAAAACACCAAGTAATTGGAAAGAAGAAAGAGAAGTAGTTACTTGTATTGAATTACCACCTTCAAATATAACTTTTACACACTCTCTCTCTTTCACTCTAATGGCTAAACTAAAATTAGAAGAAAAAGGAAACTACAACAACTATAACTCCTAGAACAAGTAATAACAACTCCAAAACTCTGAATCTGCTTCTCTTCAACACCCCAGGGGGATTTTTATAGGCACCAGAGGAAATGGGGCCAGGGGGACAACCCCTGGCCCAAAGCCCGAGGCGGCCGCGTCGTACAGCCATGGAAATGCGGCCTGGACCGCTTTTCTGCGGCCCTGCCAGGGCGGCGCGCGCCTGGCCGCCTGCTACGTCTGGTCTTGTCTATCACCTATCAGGTGGGTCTTCTGATTTCTGGATTTGATACCCTGGGCTGACAAAATCTCCTCTCTAAGGTCAATGGCTACTTGGTAGGCCCTTAATCATTCATTAAATGGTGATTTAGGGTCTTCTTCTTCATTTGCATACCATGGACCTGGGATCAAGCAAGCAAAGCTTTATTAGCAGAATTTTACATCAAATAAATATATAGATGTGATAAAAATTATGCAAAATTAGAGACTAATCAGCATCCAACTGTCAAAATCATCTATAGTCCAAATAAGAGTTGTGTTGTAAAATTCTATAAATAAAGGTTGTAACATAATATTGTAAAGTGTGGAAAACACCAAGGAGACTTGAAAAAGATCAGAGAAAGCCAAGAAAGAGAGGAGCAAAATGAAGGTACATAGAGAGAATATATACTCTTGTAATATAGATCTAGATTTAAAGAGAAGGTGAATACTCTTGTGTGATCAAGAGGAAAGCTAGATCTCTTTGTATCAAGTTTATTAATAAAGCTCTCTTAAGTTCTCTCCCTGTGGACGTAGATCAATTTATCGGCCGAACCACGTTAAATCCTCGTGTCATTGTTATTATTTTTTTGTATAGGTCTTGCTAGTTTGCTTTACAACAATTTTTTTGCAAGTATTATCATATTGCCAAGTTCCACAACGTCGATCCCGGGAGTAACAGTTGGTATCATAGCATATTGATTTCTGTGTAACAGTGGTATTAGAGTGCCAATTATTACAACAAGGTATATTTATTATTTTTTTGAGTGGGAGCGAACATACTGTGAGTCGAGCATGGTCAGAGGCTCACCCTATATTTCTTAGAGAATTTTGAAAGCTTATACTGAATCTTAATGTTTTCACATAGTACTTATTTAATTTAAGAAATTTTATTTATAAAATAAACATGTTGGAAGCTAGTTTAGGTACAAGGCTTTGTGATAGAACACTATCTTGTGGGTCTAATTCAACTACTGATATGTGTACTAGTATATAGATTATTTGACCTTCCCGCGTATCGTGCTGAGCCGATATATTAGTGTCTCCATTCTTGACAATTTGGGCTGCCAATTTTGTGTCTAATTTCGACTTCTTATTTTTATGTGGTTATCATAATAATCTACAAGATTACTAAATTGTTGTTGTTATTATTATTATTTACGTTATGATTAATTATTTCATTCTCATTACATTGAATTATATGTCTCGTGTCATTTATTGTCGAGTGGAGGTACGGATGACAATGGGCCTGGGTCGTCGGGCCCGGCCTAAAGTCAACCCTGAGCTAAGAGTTATAGGGCTTAATTTCTACCCCAGACTTGATTCTCGGTCTTAATAAAATCGACCCTAACCCAGGCCCAAGAGTCTTCTATTCAGCCTTAGGTCTCTATTTTTCTTTTTCTTTTTTTTTCTTTTCTTCCTCCTTTTCCTTCTCCCTAAAATTCATGTGTGGTCTACAGGAACGGTTATTTCCACCCGTAAATTTCCTGAAGGCACCCCACTTAAAATCCTTAATATTCAATTACTCTTTTGCTCCAATGAAAATTGACTCATATACCCTTAAAATTTTAATTATATAAAAATAATTCAAATCCATGTTATCAAGGCATTCCCATGTTACGAAGGCACCCCCCACTTAAAGTGCTTAAGGCACCCCCCTCCTTTCTACACTTATTCAACTCCCCAACCTTCAAACTCTAAAATCAACTTATATTTCATCGTAGGCATTAATGGAGAAGCAACTAACAACTTCAGAGCTTGCCAATACCGAGAAGATTAGTTTTTACCGATTAAAATCCCTAAAAAATTAAATTTTTGAAATGGATTTCGTCCCCGTTCGGTGTTCGACCGTCGAACGAATACTAATTTTTTGATGGTCAACCACCGAACAGATAATGTTTGTTCGGTGGATGATAGACGGATAAATAATAATTGTTCGGTGGTTATCAACCAAACTGAGAATTACAGAGAAAACTGTTATTCTCTGTTCAGTTGGGTAGCACCGAACAAAGGCATAATGTTCGGCCTATATCGGCCGAACATATGCACACTGTTCGACCAAACACATTCAAACATTCTCTTTCTGTTCGGCATTATATGGCCGAACAGTTAGTTTTTCATGATTTATTTTTGGTCCAAATATTTTTAGTGTTAACCCTGTGTTTTCATATGAACCATTTGCAAGAACAGACTTCCAAAGATACAGCAATGTCGGTAGTGAGCTTGCATGAGTAGATTATGATGAAGACTTCACCATGCATGAGATTTTTGAAAGTCAAGAGACATTGATAAAATAGGCACGAGAAGTTGCAATGGCGCAAGAATTTTTCATCGTTGTGAAGAGATCCGATGTCTCTGAAATGTGAAAAAATGGAAGGGTACTCTTATGTTGTGATAGAGAGGGAACTTAAAGAAATAGAAATGAGAAGATGGAAAATAAAGGGGGGCAAGGAGTACAGGAAGTAAGAAATGTGGTTGTCCATTCCTGCTGAAGGGCGAGGAGTTGTCCAATACAGCTGGGTGGGTTCTTATGGTTCAGTATGGTATTCATAATCATTATCCGGCCAAAAATTTGAAAGAACATTCCTTTGTCGGTAGATTTTCAGAAGAAGAAGAAGAGAAATTTGTTGTAGATTTGTCGAAGACTCTTGTTCGACCAAGAGACATCTTGAATACATTGAAACAAAGAAACAATCTCAATGTTTGCATATTGAGAATAGTATATAATGCAAGGCATAAGTTTAAATTCATTGAGTATACCAGAAGGTCACAAAGCAACCACTGAAGAGCCATTTCGAACACGAATATATTGAGATTCACAGATGTTGTCCCGATACAGACACTGTGAAAGATACACTTTGGGCTCACCCGGCTAGCATTTATTGAAGTATTGAAGATGCGAAAGAAAAGGTTTTGGCTGTGGAAGAGAGACTGTGACATAAAATATATATTCATGGCTTCTGACATAAAATATTTGGTTTTGTTGATCTTTTCTAATTAGATTGTGGTAATGTGCAGCCATGCGCGGCTGAACATATCAGTCTATTCGATCGTGCACGGCTGAACAAAATCAAACTGTTGGGCCGCGAACGACCAAACATTTTCAAAATATTCGGCCTTGTAGGGCAAACATAATCATCCTGTTCAGTCTTGAAAGGTCGAACATAGCTATTCTGTTCGGCCTTGCAGAGCCGAGCAAAACATAACTGTTTGGCACTGCCCGACTGAACAGATGTTCGGCCTTGCAGGGCCATACACTATTGTTCTATTCGGTCGTGCACGGTTGAACAAAACATAAGTTTTCGGCCTTGCAAGGCCGAACAGAGCTTTTGACGCTTTCGTTTAATACACAGACATATGCTATATGATCGGTCACATATATTGCATATATATTGTCACATTACCATGTTTATTATCTAAATAAATCATATTAATAAGTCCTATTTTTCTTTATAAAATGCAAGCCCATTGCTAAAGGATAGGAAAGAGAAACGAGCCCAAAAGCCCATCAAATTCTGATTTAATTCAGATTTAATTCAAAATCAGGAAATCAGGGCAGATCATGGGAAATCAGAGAGGTTGAAACCGGTTAAAATGAATCTTCCCAAATCAAATGGTTAAACCAAAGATCAAAGGCTGTTTCGTCAAATCCTGGAGCTGAAATGGGAAAACCAGCAGAAGATAAAGGGGAATCACCAAATGAGCGAGACCCACCAACCTGGTGTGGCCAGGAGGCCACACCAAGGCCGCGAAAATGCAGCCATAGCTGCGTTTTCGCGGCTTGTTAGGGTTTGTTAGGGGAGCGTTTGCTCCCCCTATCTTCGTACGACCTCCCCCGTTTGATTTTTACCTATAAATACTGTATTTTTTAGAGAAAAAGAGACTGAAAATTAGTTTAAGTTTTTCACTTTGTTTTTAAGATTTAGGCTCTTTGTTAGATAGTATAGAAGTTGTATCTCTATTTTCTAATTTGTAGTTCAGTTCAAATACCAGTGAGAGAGAGGAATAGAGTAATTGTAATCTGAAGATTGAAGTGACATCAATAAAAGGATCAAGCTTTCTCCTCTTCCACACCAATTCACGGGTATGTCTTGCTTTATTTACTTGTCTTTTTTTTAATCTTCCATGAGTAGCTAAATTTGTTTTTTGTGCTCACTATCGTTCCTCTCTTCAATCCCTCTTGTTTTTGAATGACTTTGAAGTAAAGACCCAATGGAATCATATGCATGCCTAAACTAAGCCTTTCTTCTTTGAAAGTATTCTTGAAGGCACATGAGGATGGGTTTGAATTTCTAAACTTCTTCTTTTAGAAACATCACTTGAACTTGTTTTTATTTCATACTTGAAAGACTTGATGATTTAACATTCAATTCAAGATGATTTCTTAAGAAAAAGAGTTAACTTTTTCAAACTATCTTATTTGCTTTGCTTTAAACTTTCTAAACTCAAGCTTAAGTTTTTGCCTATGATCAAGTTGAGGCACTCAGAATTTCAAGAGAAGAACACATCTTGAGTAGTAAGATAGTGAGCCTAGATTTGTTTCCTATATTAAAAACAACCAAACAATTTTTAACACTTTTAAAGATCACCTTTTTCAAAGCCTTCTCTAATTTTTTCAATTTTTTTTTAATCACTTCCCTTCTCTCCATTCTCTTTTCAACTAAAAAGAAAAAAAAAGAAAAATACCAACTCCATTCTTGTTACTTAACAAAAATACCGAAAAACTTCTATCGTATTCCTCCTCGTGGACACGACCTGTTAGCCCAAAGCTACACGGTAATTCTTATCACTTTCAATTTACAACCAAATTTTGGCGCCGTTGCTGGAAAGGGAATGGTGTAATTGTTTTCAAACAAGTTTGGTGACTTATTTCAGGGACGTCAAGATTCAGATTTAGTACTCAAGCTTTGCAGAAGAAGACTTGCTATTCTATGCCTCTACTCTCGAAAGTAGGAAACAGAATTTCAAGAAATTGCAGCGCAAGTTTGAAAATTTGTGGACTACTAAAAACACTTTTTTGCAGGACATATTGCTTGCAAAAAAAACATTTTTGTGTGTTATTATTCTTGCTATATCTGATATTCACAATCCCTATTTTTAGTCCAACAGTAATCTGAGTGATTGTTAATTGCTTAAAAACGTTTAGACTTGCATTCTAGGTATTTATCTAATTACGTTTATTTTATAATTACTGTTGAAGATAGCTGAAGACAAGGTACGTATACATAGCATATAGTTTAGGAAATATTCTTGGGTGATATTTGCTTTTAAATGTTAATTTTCTATATCTTTCACACTCTGCACAATCAATTCTAAGAGCAAAACTCAAATCAAGATAAGGTAGGGAAGTCATTACCCCTCCTTATCCCACAAACCATCTCCAAGCACGCACAACCTAAGCCTAAGTAAAATCTGATAGACGTTGGCCTTAGAGACACTCGAACTCACTAGGAGATTATCCTAAGGGGGGAGGTGTTAGAATTTGACTCCTGCCAAATCAGTGTCTAGGAAAGGGATTGAGGGGCGAAACCCCGAAGGCTGGTGGTTTGGCTTAATTAGGCCCGTCACTTTTACGCGGATACCTCCCACCAATCTTGCCCTGACCTGGCTGATTAGCTTGTGGTCAAAGTCTGCATTATACCTCCTGTGGACAATCAACCAATTAGGAGTTGCTTAGGTTAAGATTACCTTAAACTAGGCGTGGTTGTTTTCTCTTGTTGGCTATTAGTGAACTTGTTTGTGATTGCGTTTGTATATGCAAGTGTGGTCAAGAGACCTTAATTCATCTAGGTTGACTAGAAACACATCACCACCCAAGTTTGAACCAAGACCAGATCTGATTATGGCTCAACCGACATCTTTGTAGTATAGGTTCTATCCTACTAGAATCTCACTTCCATCTTGCATCCAACTTCTATCGGTTGGTGAATACAATTTTGAGCTCAAGCATCAGTTCATCAACGCACTCCCCAAGTTTCATGGCTTAGAGTCCGAAGATGCTTATTTCTTCATAAGAAAATTTGAGAAAGTATGTCTAATTATGAAAATCCTATACCTTGTAGATGATGCTATTAGGTTGGTATTTGTCCCTTTCGCTCTTAAGGACTTAGCCAAGAAATGGCTTTACAGCTTAGCGACCGGCTCTATCACATCTTGGGATGGTTTCATCAAGATCTTCTTGAAGAAATTCTATCCAATTTATAAGACCGCTCTTATTAGAAAGAACTTCATGCAATTCAAGTAAGAACCTAGTGAACCATTTTGGAGATACTTTGAACACTTTAAAGACCTCCTTGTCCAATGTCCTCATCATGAAATTGAGAAATGACGACAATGTCAAATTCTTTATGACATTTTAGACTACTCAACCAAGACCCTCTTAGAAAGTATGTGCCAAGAGGGATTCTTGCAGAAGGATGAAATGAAGGATGGGATTTATATGAGAATCTAGCTGAAAAAACCATCCAATAGGAACCTACTAGTAAAACCTCGAGAACTCAAACTCTCTTCAAAAGGAGGTCTCCATTCTATTGAATCATCCATAGCAAATGAGGCTCAGTTAGCTAACCTAACGAGAAGACTGGAAGGTTTAGAAACTAAGAACCAAGTCCAGTCAATCAATCAGCCCAAATAAATTTTGAGGAGTGTCCTGTGTTTCAAGCTCAATAACACTTTTCAGAACCAATGAATGCGGCCTTTTCAAGGCCGAACAATAATCCTCATACACCAACATACAATCATGGCTGGAGAAATCACCTGAATTTTTCATGGAGCCAAAATAACAATGACCACTCACGGTCAAATCATACAAGCCACTTCCATCATGCCAATAATTCTTCAATCACCAACCCAACTTTTCTAATTTCCATCATAATTCTCCCAACCATCCACTTAACTTTTCAAACTATCAATAAAACTTTCCCAATCACGCTCCGCAATCTTTCTTCCAGAATCCTCAACTAGAAAGGAGAATGACTGATTTTGAGAGAAACATGAAAAGATACATGAAGAACCAAAATTCTCTCATGCAAACTATATAGAAGCTAGAGGTTCAAATGAGCCAATTAGCCACTTCACAGAATGAGAGACAAAAGGGTTCTTTGCCTAGTCAGCCAATAATAAATCTTAGGAATTTTTAACAAGCTCATTTGGCTGAGGATCAATCATCGAATCAATGTAATGTTGTTCATACATTGAGGTCGCGAAAGAAAGTTGATAATCAAGCGTCAACACCATCTAATCCCATTCAACACAACCACAATCAAGCATCCACCTCATCTAATCCCAATCTTTCCAAATCTGACGAATCTGAAACAGATAAGTCAACCAGTCAGGTGCACCAGCCTATAGTATCATTTCCTAATAGGCTAAAAAACAATAAGCAAAATCCACACTTGGATAAGATAATTGAGATCTTCAATCAAGTGAAGATAAATGTGTCACTTCTTGATGCCATCCAACAAGTCCTATCCTATGCTAAGTTTCTTAAGGACATGTGCACCAAGAAGAGAAAGACTAATGTACCCAAAAAGGTCTTCTTAGCCACTAACATTAGTGAGCTACTGTCAGGTCCGATCCCTGTCAAGTACAAGGATCCAGGTTGTCACACCATTGCCTAGACCATAGGACAAGCCGAGATTAGTCGTGCACTTCTTAACTTGGGGCAAGTATCAACTTGCTCCCATTCTCAATTTATCAATGACTCGGGTTGGGCAATCTTAGTCCAACTCGAGTCACTATCCAACTGGCTCACCATTTAGTGAAAGTTTCAAAGGGAGAAATTAATGATGTTCTTATCCGGGTCGGAGAGTTTATTTACCCCGTTAATTTCATAGTTCTAGAGACACAACCTGTGTCCAATCCTAGGGCTCAAACTTCTGTTATCCTAGGGCGACCATTCCTTGCTACTGCCAATGCCATCATTAATTATAGGAATGGGTCTATGAGGTTAACCTTTGAGGACATGATTAGAGATGTCAATTTCTTCAACCTAGGAAAACAACCCCGTGATGTTGAGGACCAAACATTTGAAATCAACCTCATTGAAAACTTAACAAGTGAACACAGGGAAGAATTAAAACTAGAAACTGAGTGTGACTTCGAGCTAGAGCCTGACGACTTTAATCTTGATCAGGTTATTGAGTATGCAGTGAATTGGGCCTCGAACCCTATTTCACCAAATATGGAGCCAACAAATTTGACTCATCTTTCCAGTGAGCCTTCCTCTGCCTTAGAATTGAAATCCTTATCTGCGCATCAAAAGTACGTCTATCTAGGCGAATAAGAGACCTTTCCTGTCATCATTGCCTCCCATTTAAACGACGGGCAAGAAGAAGATCTTAAAGCAATTCTAAGAAAATATAGGGAAGCCAATGGTTGGACTATGACCGATATAAAGGGATTGAGTCCAACCATAGTTCAACATCGCAAACATCTCAATGAAGATGCAACACCTAAAAGAGACCCGCGGCGTAGGTTAAACCCTATAATACAAGAGGTTATTCATGCTGAAATTGTGAAACTCTTAGATAATAGGATAATCTATCCCATTTCTGATAGCCAATAGGTCAGTCCTGTTCACGCGGTTCCAAAAAAATCTAGTTTCACCGTGTGAAAAATGAGAACAAAGAGTTGGTCCAAACTCGACTTCCTATGAAGATTTGGGTTTGCATTGACTATAGGAAGCTTAATGTTGCAACTTGTAAGGACCATTTTTCACTTTCCTTCATTAATCAAATGCTTGAACGTTTGGTGGGCCATGAGTATTACTGTTTTTTGGACGGTTACTCAGGGTATAATCAGATTCTTATTGCTCTGAGAGCCAAGAAAAGACTACATTCACATGTCCATTTGGGACATTTACTCATCGTCGAATGCCTTTCGGCTTATGCAATGCCCCAGCTATATTTCAACGTTGCATGTTGAGTCTTTTTTCTGATATGGTAGAACGATTCTTAGAAATCTTCATGAATGATTTCTCCATCTAAAGAGATTCGCTCACTCAATGTCTCCACCATTTAGAACTTGTCCTCCAACGTTGTGCTAAGGAAAATCTAACACTGAATTTGGAGAAATGTCACTTCATGGTAAGACATGGAATTGGGTCATGAAATCTCCAAGAAAGGAATTGAAGTGGATAGAGCCAAGATTGAGGTTATTGCTAAGCTTCCCATGCCCAGATGCATGAAGGATATTCGAACCTTCTTAGGACACGCCGGTTTTTACCGAAGATTTATCAAGGATATTAGCAAGATTGCTAGACCCTTGACTAATCTGTTAGCTAAGGAAGTGTCCTTCACTTTCGATGCTGAATTTATGAATTCTTGAGAGAAACTTAAGAGAGAGCTTATTTCTGCACCAATCATATATGCACTGAATTGGTCTAAGCCATTCGAAATCATGTGTGACGCTTCTGATTTTGCCATAGGCACTGTCCCAGGATAGCACTTTGATAACAAGCAGCACGTCATTTACTACTCTAGTAGGACTCTCAATGATACTCAATTGAACTGCACTACTACTGGAAAGAAATTTTTAGCAGTAGTGTTTGCTTTAGAGAAATTTCGTCCCTACCTACTAGGGTCCAAAACCACCATTTTCATCGATCATTCTGCGCTTAGGTACCTCAAATGAAGAAGGATGCTAGGGCCCGACTCATTCGTTGGATCCTCCTTCTTCAAGAATTCGATCTCGAGATTCGAGACAAGAAAGGCCTAGAAAATGTCATTGCTGACCATCTCTCACGAATCCCAAATTCTCCATGCAACGAATTGCCCATAAATGAGGACTTTCCTGATGAAAATCTCTTAGCTATCTTTAGCGAACCTTGGTTTGCTGATATAGTGAATTACTTAACTAAACTCCATCTCATTGGTCCAAAAACGATATATACTGGTTCTTATCTCAAGTCAGGTATTTCTTTTGGGAGGACCGTATCTTTTTAAGTACTGTTCTGATCAAATTATTAGGAGATGCATTCCCGATGAAGAGGTTAAGAGTGTTTTATCCTTTTGTCACGAACTTGCATGCGGTGGACACTTTGGTCCCCGCAAGACTGCTAAAAAAATGCTACAAAATGGGTTCTATTGGCCCACTTTGTTCAAAGATTCTTATGAATTTTGCAAGATATGCCCTGGATGCCAAATGGTGGGAAGGATCTCAAAATGAGATATGATGCCCCTCAGCCCAATTCTAAAAATAGAACTCTTTGATGTTTGGGGCATCGACTTTATGGGTCCATTTCCTAACTCATTTGGAAACCAATACATATTGGTTGATGTGGACTATGTGTCCAAGTGGGTAGAAGCCATTCCTAGTAGAACTAATGATAACAAAGTTATCATAAAGTTTTAAAAGAGAACATTTTCTCACGCTTCGAAACCCCTCGTGCTATCATCAGTGATAATGGTACTCACTTTTGCAACAGATCCTTTAAAGCTCTTATGCGAAAGTATGTCATAACTCACAAGTTGTCCACACCTTATCATCCTCAAACCAGTGGGCAGGTTGAGGTCCCCAATAGACAAACCAAACTTATTTTGGAGAAGACTATGAACCAAAATCGGAGAGATTGGTCCCCAAACTTGTAGACGCCCTATGGGCCTACAGGACAGCTTTCAAGACAATTCTAGGGATATCTCCTTATAAGTTAGTCTTTGGGAAGGCTTGTCACCTACCCGTTGAGTTAGAGCACCAGGCCTTATAGGCAATAAAGTAGTTGAATTTTGACTTGACTAAGGCCGGTGACCTTCGAAAATTACAAATTTCCGAATTAGAGGATTTGAGAAATGAGGCCTATGAAAATGCTAAGATCACTAAAGATAAAGTTAAGATTTTTCATGATAAACACATCATAAGAAAACTTTTGTTCCTGGACAAAAAATCTTACTCTATAATTCTAGGCTTCATCTTTTTCCAGGAAAATTTAAAATCAAGATGGACTGGCCATTCGTTGTAAAAACTGTGTTTCCACACGGTACTGTAGAGATCAGTTACACCAAGATTGGAAATGGCTTTAAGGTAAATGGTCAACGCCTTAAACCTTTCTTGGAATCGATACCGGTAAATGAAACGACTATGGGTCTTTTTGACCCAGTATATCGGTAACTTTCCTCTTTTCCATTTTATTTCATGCATCTATACATTTCATTCATACATTGGGAACAATGCATGAGAAAAGTGTGGGGGAGGGCTCTAACATGACTAATATAACTAAAAAAAGAAGAAGAAAACAAAGAAAGTATATATATATAAAAAAACTTTTTGAAAGGTAAGAACAATATTTTGATATATTTTTTGTAAGAATTAAGTCAATTTTAAGGAATAGAAAAATCATAATTAGGATTTCTTATACTTGGTCAAAATAAGATAACTTGTTTGATTTTCAGGGTTAGGAAGAAAATTGATGAAAGTAATTTTAGTCTTAATCTTTACCTTGAAGAAATATGCACATTTATACACTTACACACTAAGGCTTCAAAGACAAAAATTCTTATGCCTTATTAAAAAAAAAGAAAATATATATATATATATATGTATGCAAATCTAATTATTGATTAGCTAGGTGCTTTGGCCTAAGCAAGCCTTGGTATTAAAGCAAAAGATAATTAGATAAGTTTGAAATATATATATATATATAAATCCTCTAATTAAGCTGGGTATTTGTGATTCATGAAGCATAAGTATTCACGCCTAAAAGGGGTACATTTTATAAATAAAAACCCTTAGTTTCGTGGCATTGTCTGCTCGAGTGTTTAAGTCTCTAGGGGTGTTTTCTCACCTGGTGCCCTAAGACTGTCCGGTTTGGGTGTCACCAACTAAAGGCTCGTTACATGGGCAGATTAGAAAGCCTAATGAAATTGAGGAATAAATACCACCAAAAATAAATATAAATAAGGCATAGGAGTTAATATTAAAGAACCCTTAGTCAAACTTCACGGTCACGATGGTGCATATGACTCAGGGTAAAGTAATAGACTAGATGAGAAATACAATTTGACTCCTTACTTTGATTGATGACATGTTTTTGAATAGAGACTAAGTTTAGGAATGAAAAGTTTGATATTCCTATAACTTATAGATTACTTGAACTCTTAAAAATATACTTCAAATATTTTCTCTTTTCAAAATGCTTTTCAAAAATACTAATATTTTTTCTCTTTCTTTATGGATTTTGTGGGGGTAATCCACTGAAAACCCTCACGAAACAAAACTCGTCCTCTAGGGGTAACCTAGAGGTTTAATGGCTTATTGCACATGCTTAGTGCAATCGAGTGACCTGCGAAAGTGGTCTAATAATTGATTAGGATTGGTTTTGATGTTTTGCTCGAGGGCGAGCAAAAGATAAGTGTGGGAGTGTGATCGGTCACATATATTGCATATATATTGTTACATAACCATGTTTATTATCTAAATAAATTATGTTAATAAGTCCTATTTTTCTTTATAAAATACAAGCCCATTGCTAAAGGATAGGAAAGAGAAACGAGCCCAAAAGCCTATCAAATTCTGATTTAATTCAGATTTAATTCAAAATCAGGAAATCAGAGCAGATTATGGCACATCAGAGAGGTTGAAAATCAGTTAAAATGAATCTTTCCAAATCAAGTTGTTAAAGTCAAAGATCAAAGGCTGTTTCGTCAAATCCTGGAGCTGAAACGGGAAAACCAGCAGGAGATAAAGGGGAATCACCAAACGAGCGAGACCCACCAACCTAGTGTGGCCAGGTGGCCACATTAAGGCCGCGGCGGCCATAGCCACATTTCCACGGCTTGTTAGGGTATGTTGGGGGAGCGTTTGCTCCCCTTATCTTCGTACGACCTCCCCCGTTTGATTTTTGCCTATAAATACTGTATTTTTCAGAGAAGAAGGATCCGAAAATTAATTTAAGTTTTTCTTTTTATTTTTAAGGTTTAAGCTCTTTGTTATATAGTATAGAAGTTGTATCTCTATTTTCTAATTTGTAATTCAGTTCAAATACCAGTGAGAGAGAGGAATAGAGTGATTGTAATCTGAAGATTGAAGTGACATCAATACAAGGATCAAGCTTTCTCTTCTTCCACTCCAATTCACGGGTATGTCTTGCTTTATTTACATATCTTTTTTTTTCTTCCATGAGTAGCTAAATTTGTTTTCTGGGCTCACTATCGTCCCTCTCTTCGATCCCTCTTGTTTTTGAATGACTTTGATGTAAAGACCCAATGGAATCATATGAATGCCTAAACTAAGCCTTTCTTCTTTGAAAGTGTTCTTGAAAGAACATGAGGATGGGTTTGGATTTCTAAACTTCTTCTTCTTTTAAAAACATCACTTGAACTTGTTTTTATTTCATACTTGAAAGACTTGATGATTTAACATTCAATTCAAGATGATTTCTTAAGAAAAAGAGTTAACTTTTCTAAACTATCTTATTTGCTTTGCTTTAAACTTTCTAAACTTAAGCTTAAGTTTTTTGTCTATGATCAAGTTGAGACACTAAGAATTTTAAGAGAAGAACACATCGTTGAGTAGTGAGATAGTGAGCCCAGATTTATTTCCTATATTAAAAACAACCAAACAATTTTCAACACTTTTTAAAGATCACCTTTTCCAAAGCCTTCTCTAAGTTTTTTCAATTTTTCTTTTAATCACTTCCCTTCTCTCCATTCTCTTTTCAACTAAAAAGAAAAAAAAGAAAAACACCAACTCTATTCTTTGTTACTTAACAAAAACACAGAAAAACTTCTATCGCATTCCTCCTCGTGGACACGACCCGTTAGCCCAAAGCTACACGGTAATTCTTATCACTTTCAATTTACAACCATATTTGGCGCCGTTGCCGGGGAGGGAATGGTGTAATTGTTTTCAAACAAGTTTAGTGTCTTGTTTCAGGGACATCAAGATTCAGCTTTAACACTCAAACTTTGCAGAAGACTTGCTATTCCTTGCCCCTACTCTCAAAAGTAGGAGACAAAATTTCAAGAAATTACAGCGCAAATTTAAAAATTTGTGGACTACTAAAAAACTCTTTTTTGCAGGACATATTGCTTGCAAAAAAAAGTTTTTGTGTGTTATTATTCTTACTATATCTGATATTCACAATTCCTATTTTTAATCCAACAGTAATCTGAGTGATTATTAATTGCTTAAAAAACGTTTAGACTTGCATTTTAGGCATTTGTCTAATTACGTTTATTTTATAATTACTGTTGAAGATAACTGAAGACAAGGTACGTATGTATAGCATATAGTTTAGGAATCATTCTTGGATGATATTTGCTTTTGAATGTTACTTTTCTATATCTTGCACACTCCACACAATCAATTCTAAGAGCAAAACCCAAATCAATATAAGGTGGGGAAGTCATTACCCTTCCTTAGCCCACAAACCATCTCCAATCACGCACAACCTAATCCTAAGTAAAATTTGATAGACGATGGCCTTAGGGACATCTCGAACTCACTAGGAGCTAAGGGGGAAGGTGTTAGAATTTGACTCCTACCAAATTAGTGTCTAGGAAAGGGATTGAGGGGCGAAACCCCAAAGGCTAGTGGTTTGGCTTAATTAGGCCCGTCGCGTTTGCGCGGATACCTCCCACCAATCATACCCTGACCTGGTAGATTAGCTTGTGATCAAAGTCTTCATTATACCTCCGGTGGACAATCCACCAGTTAGGAGTAGTCTAGATTAAGGTTACCTTAGACTAGGCGTGATTGTTCTCTCTTGTTGACTATTGGTGAACTTATTTGTGATTGTGTTTGTGTATGCAAGTGTGGTCAAGAGACCCTAATTCATCTAAGTTGACTAGAACACATCACAATCCAAGTTTGAACCAAGACCAGATCCGGTTATGGCTCAACCGACATCTTCGCAGGATAGGTTCTATCCCATTAGAACCTTACTTCCATCTTGCATCAAACTTCCATGGTTGGTGAATACAATTTTAAGCTCAAGCCTCAGTTCATCAACACACTCTCCAAGTTTCATGGCTTAGAGTCCGAAAATGTTTATTTCTTCATAAGAGAATTTGAGAAAGTATGTCTAATGATGAAAATCTCACACCTTGTAGATGATGCTATTAGCTTGAGATTTGTCCCTTTTGTTCTTAAGGACTTAGCCAAGAAATGACTTTATAGCTTAGCGGCCGGCTCTATCACATCTTGGGATGGTTCATCAAGGTCTTCTTAAAGAAATTCTATCCAATTCATAAGACCGCTCTCATTAGGAAGAACATCATGCAATTCAAGTAAGAACCTAGTGAACCGTTTTGGAGGTACTTTGAACGCTTTAAAGACCTCATTGTCTAATGTTCTCATCATGGAATTGAGAAATGGCGACAATTGTAGGCTGTCTAAAAGTTACTGGAGGACAAGCCATTGAAAAGCAAAGTTTCAAGCTCTAAACGCGAGGGACTATCAACCGCGTCTCAGCATCAAGGCGCGTCAGCCTGACACCCGCGTCTCAGTATCAAGGCGCGTCAGCCTGACACCCGCGTCTCAGCATCAAGACGCGTCGGCCCGACACCCGCGTCTCAGCATCAAGGCGCGTCGGCCTGACACCCGCGTCTCAGCATCAAGACGCGTCGGTCTGGCACCCGCGCCTCAGCATCAAGGCGCGTTGACTTGACACCCGCGTCTCAGCATCAAGGCGCGTCGGCCTGAAACCCGCGTCTCAGTTATAACCGCCTTGGTTAAGGGACCAATCACTGCCTACACGTAAGGGAAACCAGCTCCCATCGTGGCGTGTCTTTAGCAGGCACGTGGGTTGGTTACCGCCCATGTAGCGGGGAAGTTGGCCCTCATTGTGGAGCGTTTTCAGGGGGCACGTTCACCCCCTAAGACCTCTATAAATAGCCCCGTCGCTATGAAGAAGAGGTCGGATTTTTGGCAATCAAAAAGGAAAGAGAAGAGGATAACAGAGAGATCATCAACAGAGAGAGAGAACTCGACTCTTCAAGCTAGCTTGCTGCGTACAAGTGACTCTTCGCTTACCTTCTCTTTTAGAGTTTTGGTAGACGGAGCTGAGTTACTCTTTCTACCGGCCGAAGAGGAGATCCCTGAAGGACGGTCATCGGTCAACGGAGAACAAGATTCACTCTCCACCGTCACACGAAGAACCCAGCCTTAAACAAAGGGGGGATTCAAGATTCAATATCCTCCCTCCCTTGTAACCGGAAGGAACAGTTGTTGTTGTAATCCTTTTCATTCGATTCAAGGAAAACTTTTACTGCAATTCACTGTCTCTCTCCTTTCCCGGGTCATACAAGAGATGGCGACTCCGCTGGGGACAACCTTCGTTACTGACGAACAGGTAGTGGCGCAAGATGACGTCCACCATGAGGGAAAGATGGTCGAATCGCTCGTTGTCGAGTTCGACCAGGCGAAGTACGAAGAGTTCCTCTCTTCTGGCTCCAAGAGCCCAAAGACCCGCATCTGCCGCCGGGTCTCAACGGGGAATGGCCTCAAGTCCCGATCTGTGGCTCTCTCGAGCTCCCCTGCTGCCGACTGTGCCAAGCAAGAGACGCGCGTCAACGCCTCTCAGAAGGCCCGCGTGGTCCCAGGCACATCTGCCTTTGCGATCAACCGCGTCGCACAGAACACCCACGTCAGCGTCTCTCAGGAGACCCGCGCGATCAAAATCCTTGGTGGCCAGCATCAGGATGTCGTTGGTCTCTCTCTACCTCCTCGACGCAATCGAAACGCTGAGCGTCGACAGAGGAGACGTGCGCGTCAGCTGCAAGTTGGAACCGTCAGTTGTCCAACTGAGGCTGGACGCGACGTACAATCGCGCGCCTTGCCCGCGCCGCGTCCAGTACGTGAAGTCTGCGTTTGGCGTCCCAAACGCGAGATTCCTTCAGTTAGGTCCTCCGAGGACCAACTCATCAAACGCCAAGGTGAGACCTCTACGCCTCGTCAATCACAAGAGGCACGAGCCCATAGGCCTGGGGCCCAGCAGCCCATCCTCTCTCAAGCGTCTCTGCCCCGACGCACCAAACAACAACGCGACACTCGCGTCTCATCTCAACAGAGACGCCAGACGCGCGTTCCACAACCGCGACGCAAAAACTGCGTCCCTGAAGTCTGCGTCCAGACTGTGCAGCACATGGATGCCTCCCGTCTTCGACGTTGCGAGGTTGATCTTTTCAATCCCCCTCCCATGGATTTGAGGGATTATCTGACGAAGAAAAGAAGTGCCAATCAGGCCACTTCGTCATGTTGCTGCCAACGGCTCATCCATATGCTCACTGAGTGCCGTTGTGGGTCAGGCGTGCACCAGCAGTCTTTAGTCAGACAGCTGACCCTGATTCCTCCGTCAGCTAAAAGAAGACGCTCCCACAGAAGGAGAACCTTCTCTGACATTGAGTACTCGGAGCTCACTGTGAATATGACAAGCAGGAGCAAAGGAAAACAACTTGCAGTCAGCTCAGACGACTCCGAGTCTGACTCTGAACCGGAAGGAGTGTATCGACACACTCGCACCCGGACTGGGGCCATTCCCCCATTTAATTATAATGTCTTAGCCCATGGCATTAATGATTCCCACTCCGCTGTAGCGGAATCAAGGGCTTCGAATTCTTCCGTCGAGAAGGAGACCTCCGCCTACATGACAGGCGCTCCTGAGGAGACGACTAAACGTTTGGAGCAGATCCAGAAGGGACAAATGGATATGATTCTTGCTCAGCAGGAATCTATCAACTCCCTCAAGCAGGCAATTGCACAGCTGCTCGAAGACAGGAGGAGGTCCCCTCCTAAAAAGTCAAAGGGCAAAGCGAAAAAGGGAGAAAGCTCATCTTTCGAACCTTCTGAGGAGACGCGGCGATCTACCTCCGGCTCGTCCAAGTCCTCGTCGCAAGTAAAAGGTGACCAAGACTAGGGAAAGGCTCATGTTAAAAGAATGAGTCAACTGGAGCGACGCCTCAAGGCCCTTGCTAATCGCAAAGATCTCCAAGAAGTAGGAGTGGTCCGGCCCTATCCGGCTGAGTGGGATTCAGTCCCGTACCCTCCTAAGTTCAAGGCTCCAACCCTCCAAGCATTTGACGGGAAGGGGTCCCCCAACCAGCACATCTACTACTTCAAATCCCAGACCGAGAATGTAGTGGATAATGACGCTATTTTGGCGCGCCTGTTCATTGGCACCCTGAAAGGGTTAGCCTTTGAATGGTTTATGAAGCTCCCAGAAGGTTCTATCAAGAACTGGGGCGATCTGGAGAAGCTGTTCTTAACACGCTTCTTCGAGGATGACTCGGAGGTCACAATGCCTACCCTTCTAGCTACCAAACAGCGGAGAGGGGAGTCTGTCAAATCTTTCGTGGAAAGATTTTGGAACATGGCACTCCGGTGTCCAAGCGGTATGACCCAGGCCACCCTGGTGGAAACATGCCGCCACAATCTCCAAACTTCACTCCTTGCTCAAATAGGAGTTGCTGAAAGCCGCACCTGGAAGTAATTAGTCCAACAAGGTGAACAGGCTGAGGAGATTGTCACCCGCGTCCGAGCGGAGGAAGGTAAGCCTAGGCCGGAAAGGTCGACAAGGCGTGCGCCGGACACATCCCCTCCAAACAAAGCGGAAGGATAATTTGGCCACGGAGACCAAATCTCCCGCCAAACCTCAAACAGGCAAGGAAAGTGGCTCTTCAATCCAGCCACGCGCCAACAAACAGTATTCCTTCAAGGAGGAACATGTCGATTCGCTCTTTAAACTACTCAACAAGAGCAACCGACTGAAGCTCCCTGAAGCTCGACGCCCAGAGGAAGTCGGCAAGACCGACAATCCCAACTACTGCATGTAGCACAGAATGTTGGGACATCCTACCAAAAGCTGCTACGTTTTTAAGGACATCCTTCAAGCTCTGATTGATGCAGAGGTGTTAAAACTCTGACCAGAGCAGAAGAAGGTGACGGCTAATGTGACGTCAGTTCTCCAGTTCGGGAGACAACCTCCAACGCCTGCGGGGGTAGCTCCTATCCCAAGAGGAGAGCTGAGAGTGGTCAACACAGACCCTCACCAGCAGCAAGAGAAAGGCTTGGTACCCGTCCCTACACCGCAATGGGAAATTATGTGGGTCCACCCTGACCTTGTCAATGAACAGCAATGGACTACTGTGACCAACAGGAAATCCAAAGGCAAGGCAAAAGCTTCATCCTGCAATGTGGTAGGTGCCTCCTCTCGAGAAGCGGAGACTGATATTCCTTCACTGACCGACTCAGAGGAGGAAACGATAGTCCAGGCCGCAGAGCCCAACCAACCGATGGCGGGAACCCGTTCAGGACAGGCGTACTTGAAACAGTACGGCGAAACGGCAGAAGTCCCTCCACAACCAACTGCGAAGCCAGTCAGGCCCTCTACAAAGCCACCTGTGGAAAAGCAAAAGGGGACTCGATTTTCTCGAGCCCTTCAAAAGGGCATTACGGAAGGATCTATGCCACCTTACCGCTTTGATGTCCTGGCTCAGTTGGCCAACATTCCGGCACGCATTACCTTGTATGAACTTCTTAGACTATCAAAGTCGACCAGGGAAGCTCTGTAAGAAGCTCTGGAAAATGCTGAGGTCTTCATGACCCAGGTGCCGAAGGAGGAAGATGTAGAGCATTGCCTCCACACCTCCCAGAATGCCCCCTGCATCACCTTCACGGCAGATGATATGCAGGTGAAAGGGAAGCATGATCGACCCCTGTACTTCACAGGGTATATCGGATCGTCTGAGGTGAACCGCATCCAGGTAGACCCAGGGTCCGCGTTGAGCATCATGCCTCGCCGGGTCATGCAACATCTCGGCATTCCTACCCATCGTTTGAGCCCTACCCAGACGACTATCTATGGGTTCAATGCCAACCAGACCCGTCCGATGGGGAAGATCAAGCTCAAGTGTCAGATTGGAAGCCTCAAGTCGGAGGTGACATGCTACATCATCGATGCCGACACTTCCTATAATCTGTTGCTGGGACGACCGTGGATTCACCGCAACTCCATCGTTCCCTCCACTCTCCACCAAGTCATGAAGTACATTGACGGGGGTGGAAATGTTCAGACGTTGATTGCCGAAAGGCATCCGTTCAAGGGGGTCGAGAATTATTTCACCGACTCTTTGCTGTACCAAGATCCGGTGGAAACCGATGAAGCCCCACAACCAGAAGAGCCAGACTCTGGTAATGAGGCTGATACTGAGCTTGAGAAAGAAGAGTGCCTGTGGGAGTTAGAACCACTTGTAACGGGCACTAATAAACCCGATGTCGATAATACCACCGATGATGTAGGCGGTTGGTATATTAATGAAGATTTAGATTTTGCGTATTTTTCGGCGTGTGCTTCTGATTCAATACCGTCAGACACTAGCACTGATATAGATGACGATCTCTGGTCGGCAATGGGTACCTTGATATCATTGCATGTACCAATGAAATCATCCTTCGAGACATACCAAGACAATGATAATGCGCAAGAATCTATATTCATGGTTCCAGCGAGACGGAAAGGCCAAAAACCAATTCTCTTTGGGCGAATTTCGTCTGAACCAACGCCCCGCGACGAATCAGAAGGTGAGGAGGAATCACCTCAGTTCGATCATTATGAACCAAAAGCACTCAAAATGATGAAGTGCATGGGGTACGATCTAACCGACAGACCCGGGTTGAACTTCGGCAAAGGAAGGAGGACGTTGCTTCAATCCTTTGTGCCAAAAGGGAAGACCCCCGATTATTATCATCGGACACGCCGGGGGTTGGGCTATGTATCAACCCCGGTTCCATCAGCCTCCGATTCTCAAGAATCGTCGAGCAACAATTATTCTTCAGACACATCATCCTGGGAGTCAGATGTCAGTGTCGGCAACATCTTCAAGGAACTTTCAGTGAACATGGTTTTGACAAGCCACCTCGAAGATGGAGATGAAGAAATGATCCAATCCGATACAGATCCTTGGATCAAACATTTAAATGCTCTTTGGGGCACCCGCTTTGAACAGCGCGAGCCACCCACAGAAGATAAGATTGTTCAGATCAACCTAGGAGATGAGGCTAACCCTAAGCCCATCTTCATAAGTGACGGCCTGTTACCTTCAGAGAAGAAAGATCTAATATCTCTTGTACAAGAGTATATAGACGTCTTCGCCTGGAATTACGAGGACATGCCTGGACTTGATCCTCAAGTGGCTATGCACAGCCTCAACATCAATCCGGACGTAAAGCCTGTCAAACAACAGCAGCGACGGTTTCGCCCAGAAATAATGGAGGCAATTCAATCAGAAGTCAGAAAACTTATTGATTCTGGCTTCATTAGGGAAGAACAACATCCCGACTAGGTAGCCAACATCGTCCCCGTCTCCAAGAAGAACGGGAAGATCCGGATCTGCATCGACTTCCGTGATCTAAATGAGGCTTGTCCCAAAGACGAATTCCCATTGCCAATCACAGACGTTATGATTGATAATACTTGCGGATTCGAGCGAATGTCCTTCATGGATGGATTCTCAGGATACAATCAAATCAAAATGTATCCTGACGATGAAAAGCACACCTCCTTCAGGACACCATTGGGGGTTTATTGCTATACCGTCATGCCCTTCGGACTGAAAAATGCAGGGGCAACATACCAAAGGGCCATGAACGCCATTTTCCATCAGCAAATGCGCAAAACGGTGGAATGTTATGTTGATGACATCGCGGTAAAAAGCCGCACTAAAGGTGATCACATAGCGGACCTGAAGGTGGTCTTCGACATCATGCGGGTTCATCAATTGAAGATGAATCCCACAAAGTCCTTTCTGGGGGTGGCCAGTGGCAAATTCTTAGGATTTGTTGTAACATCCACCGGAATTCACCTAGACCCAGAAAAAGTCCGCGCTATCCAGGAGATGCAACCCCCGAGAAATCTCAAGGAACTCAGGGGATTGCAAGGACGATTGGCATACATCCGCAGGTTTATCTCAAACCTCTCCGGAAGATGCCAACCCTTCGCTAAGCTGATGAAGAAAGGTGTCTCATTCATTTGGGATGACCTTGCCAACGAGCGTTCGAGGAAATCAAGCAATACCTCACCCAACCACCAGTCCTTGCAGCTCCAGTAGCCGGAAAGCCGTTTCTGGTGTACGTCCGAGCAATGGATCATTCTTTGGGAGCTCTACTAGCTCAGAATGACGATCAGGGACGTGAGCAAGCAATCTACTATCTGAGTAGAACAATGATCGGAGCCGAACATCGGTATAACCCGATCGAGAAGGAATGTTTGGCACTAGTGTTTGCTATTCAGAAAATGCGACACTATCTGGTAGGCCAAACTATAAATGTCATATCAAAAGTCAACCCCCTGAGGTTACTTATGACTAAACCTTCATCGCTAAATGGCCGACTGGCAAAATGGGCCATATTGCTCTCCCAATATGAGATGCGCTTTTTACCACAAAAGGCCATTAAGGGACAAGCAGTCGCAGATTTCCTAGCTGAACACCCAGATCCGAGGGCAGCTAAAGTCTACGAGGATCTCCCAGATGAAGTTGCTGAAGTCTGCCTGACTCAGACATCGTTCGAAAGTCAAGTCTGGCAACTTTTCTTCGACGGTGCATCAAGAACAAGCCCGAAGGGACACTTAGTAGCAGGAGTGGGGGTAGTACTTGTATCCCCACAAAACTATGTGATTCCCCGAGCTGTCTCATTAACTGAGCCTTGTTCCAACAATGTGGCGGAGTACAACGCTCTTTTGATTGGGATGCAATTCGCCGACGAGATTGGCGTTAAAAATCTCGAGGCATACGGCGACTCCAAGCTCATCGTCAGCCAAGTTCGCGGGGAGTACGAAGTCAGACATGAAGACTTAGTACCCTATTACAATGCAACTATCCGCATGGCCGAGGGGTTTACGAGCTTCTACATCGACCATGTACCGCGCAGGCAAAATGCACACGCAGATGCACTCGCATCCCTGGCTGCCTCCTTAGCTCTTCCAGCTGGAGCAATGGAGAAGATATTCGTCTACAGCCACGACCTGTATTGCCCGAGAAATGCTCTCGAGGATTATCAGGAGTCGGCGAGAGGTCGTCACCGCGAAGAAGCACTTGAAGCATCAACCGGTCCAGAGCTTAAAGACTGGCGATTCCCCTATATCGACTACGTCTTATACGACATCCTGCCTGAAGACACCAAAGAGGCGGCTGCCATTCGAAGGAAAGCCCCAAATTCTATTATAATGCGATTACGCGAACATTGTATCGTCGATCGCATGACGGGATCTTGCTCCGGTGCCTCTCACCAAAGGAGGCTCAAGAGGTATTGAAAGAAGCCCACGACGGCATGTGTGGAGCCCATCAACCTGGCCCAAAACTGGCACATCGACTCCAAAGATTGGGTTACTACTGGCCCAAGATGATTGCCGATGCCGTCACTTATGCCAAGAGATGTCACGCCTACCAAGTGCACGGCGATTTCATCCATCAAGCACCAGGGTACCTCCACTCTACGGCCTCTACCTGGCCATTTGAAATGTGGGGCATGGACGTAGTTGGTCCTATCAGCCCACCATCATCAAAAGGACATCGGTTCATTTTGGCAATAACCGATTATTTCTCCAAATGGGCCGAAGCCATCCCTTTGAAGGAGGTCAAATCGTCGAACGTGATCAAATTCGTGAAACACCATGTTATTTACCGTTTCGGCGTACCTCGGCGAATTGTCCACGACAATGGGCCTCAGTTCATCAGCCAGGCTTTCCAAAGATTCTGCGCTAAGTTCAGAATCCAGAGTGTGTCCTCAACGGCATACTATCCTGCCGCTAATGGCCTCGCAGAAGCTTTCAACAAGACTATTGGCAACTTCTCAAGAAGTTCGTCTCGAAAAGTCAACGAGACTGGGACGACAAGTTGGGTGAATGCTTATGGGCTTACCGCACAACTGTGCGAACCCCAACTAAAGCTACGCCATTTTCTTTGGTCTATGGGTGCGAAGCCGTACTCCCACTAGAGATACAAATTCCATCTCTACGCGTCGCCTTGACAGCGGAGATGACAATCGAGGAGAAGCATCGACAGCGACTCCAAGAACTGGAGGCCTTAGATGATAAGCGTCTGCAGGCCCAACAACAAATCGAGCTCTACCAAGCTCGAATTACCAGAGCCTTCAACAAGAAAGTTAAAGTGCGAACTTTCAAGAAAGGCGATCTTGTCTTAGCCGTCAGAAGACCCATGCTAATGACGCACAAGACAAAAGGAAAATTCCAACCCAAATGGGAAGGACCATTTGTAGTAGAGTCAGTCTACTCAAATGGGTCATATCGCCTCATAACCCCGAATGGTGATACACTCATGATGCCGATCAATGGCAAGTTCCTGAAGAAATACTATCCTTAAATGGTATTCTCCCGTTGATCAAGTTAAAAATACACCTCTGATCAAAACAAGAAGAGCTTCTTCATCAATATCCGACGCCCCCGACGGCTAAGGATAGAAGAAAATGTTGGCTTCTAAGTCCAACATAAGTCTTCGACAACTCATCATGCTGAGGGGAATAGCATGGCTAGCCCAACTCAAACGGTAGTTGGTAAAGGCACCTCAAACCCGTTGACAGCTGAGGATTTGCTAAAAATCCTAAGGGACACGTTCCCATTTGATCCGACGCCCCCGACGGCTAAGGATAGAAGAAAATGTTGGCTTTTAAGTCCAACATAAGTCTTCGACAACTCATCATGCTGAGGGGAATAGCATGGCTAGCCCAACTCAAACGGTAGTTGGTAAAGGCACCTCAAATCCGTTGATAGCTGAGGGTTTGCTAAAAATCCTAAAGTGGACTTGGCTCCACTCTTTCCTCCAAAATCCCCTACCAATTCTCATCCACAGAATGGTAGGTCTACAAAATACAACCATTACTAAGTTAACACTATACCTCTGGTAATGAAAACTTTTCAATATTCCTTGTCGAGTACAAATTTTGTTTGTCAACCCTACACGGAGTATCAAATTTTCAAATCCGCCAAGTTAATACTACACCTCTGGCACTTCAAAATTTCACTTGTCAATTCTCATTAATAGAATGACAGGTCCTCAAATTACTTTTACCATGAGTCAATCTTTGTCAAGTTAATATCACACCTCTGACAAGTTACTGTTAAAGTTTAACACCACACCTCTAAACAGTAATCAAGTTTCTGCCAGGTTTAATATTACACCTCTGACAGTCACTTTTCTTCAGACTTCCACACCAAAGCTGAAATGGATGATGCTAAGTTAACACCACACCTCTAGCATCCAAGTCATTGCTAAGTTCAACAATACACCTATGGCCATGACTTTCCCTCGGACTTCCTTATGCAAGCCGAGATGACCAATGCTAAGTTCAACATTACACCTCTAGCATTACCCTCACTGTCAAGTTAAACATTACACCTATGACAGTGACACTTCTGAGTTAAGTTAATATCACACCTCTGACTCACACCCTTGTCAAGTTAACATTACACTTCTGACAAGACCACTTCCAACCCGTTAAGTTAATATCACACCTCTGACGGTAACAAACTTTCCTAGATTCCCCACGAGTCTAGCTTCACTTGTTATTCTCTTCAACAGAATAACAAGTCCACTAAAAAAAACATTGTTAGGTTAATACTACACCATCAACAGTGTTTTCATCAAATCCCCAGTTGAGCTCAATCAAGTTAATCCCAAACACTTGATAAAAGTTCACCCTCCCTGGGGGTACCAATTCTACTTGTCCCTTTCTCTTATAAAGTGGCGGGTCCATCAAAAATTTCACCCCTGTCAAGTTAATATTACACCTCTGACAGTATCATGAGAGTTCCTGAAATAGGATCTTTTCTCCACAAAATTTGACTTGTTAAAATTTTCATTTTTGATAAGCCAAAGATTCTTTGCTTCTATGCGTCTGACCAAAAAGAGACAAAAAAAAAAAGTTCAAGACAATGGAAGAGGCAAAAAGAGAAGTGTCACTTTTATTTATTTCCAGGCACATGAAAGTGATACAAAAACGCTCTCTTATACAATAAGATTGAGTGTTACAGTCAAAACGCTCTCTTACAATAAGATTGAGTGTTACAATTGAGGAGTACAAAGAAGTCCTTCTCCCTCTCAGAGGTTGCACTCACTCCTTAAAGCTGCGTCTGATTTCAAGTGCGCGATGTTTTGTGGCTACAATAGAAGCTGGTTACACCACGATACATGATGTAAACATCGAAAGAGCCCTAGCTGACTAAGCTAAGAGCAATGGTGTTTTTGAGATCGAACGGGGGTCTTGAGGTCCGGTGGCAGCAGAAAGCCCTGCAACCCTTCATTCATAAGCGTCGCTCTTCCACCAGAAGGCCATCCAGCTGACATGAAGAGTCCTTGATGTTACTTCTAGGGTGGGAGAGGAAGAGGATCCTATCCGCCACCACAACCGCCGGAACCCCCTCGCCGCCATACTCACCCTGACCATCCCTTGCCAGCAGGCATGAATGGTGCAGTGGATCTGAAGAGACCTTGGCGAACGTCGATTCCTCGTCAGGGACATAATATATTCCCTTGTGGACGACGAGGACTATAATATATTCCCTTGTGGACGAACATCGAACAAGTCCGCTGGCTGAAATATTCCTCCAGGGCCCAGCGAACCTGAAAAAGGACAATCAAGCCTACCTGCAAAGATAAACAAGAGGGTTAGCAAATCTGGAACTTGGTATACTTTAAAGAATACTAAGTAACAAACGCGGCTATTATGGAGAATTGCAAACGCGGGAATAAGCCCGCGCGGTGAACCAAACTACTGCGTCAGTAGAGACAGACGCGAATCAGAACTGTGAAACACACAGAATTCAAACGCAGCCTCATCTTACGCCCGCGTTTAAAAGCACAAGACGCGAGAAACTTCAGACGCCGAAAATTGCCATCTCCCTGTTGAATAAACAAGAGTTGCAAGATTCGGGTCTGAAAATTTCAGCCCAATTTAGAATTCGCTCAAGTCAATGGCCTTAAACGCCAGCTTAACGAGCAAAGCCCGCGCCAAGGATTTCAGCACTTGCGTCCAGAGGGGAAGTTGGTGGCGCAGATTCCAGAAGGAATGCACCAACTCAGACTTCATGAGAAAATTCTAGGTGATTATGCCAAAATGCAAACTTGGGTGGACTAGAAACATCACGGCAGGTCGGGACAGCATACCGGCAGAGGCCTCTACCGAGAGTTGGGCTCTCTGCATCCAAAAGTGAATGAGCAAGATGATCCAAGAGACGCTTTTTCTTGAAGAGACCAAACAGGAGCATAAAAGCCCTGGGTCGTCTTCATCCACAGAGCCATCTTTATCCATGAACACAGGATCCCTTTTAGAGACTTTGAAGGAGGCGAGACTTCTCAGAGCAAACCAAAGAAAGAGCAATCCAAGGTCTGGATTGTCAAAGAGGAATAGGGTCAGCCCTATTTATAGGCAGACCCTAATAACTGTCATTAATGGTGCGCTAATCGGAACCGTTGCCTTGGTGGCCGCACGACTGCCGAGGTCCAATGAGAGACTGACGCGTGGAGCGTCGCTTTGGGAACCGTTGCAGACACTGGTCTCCAACCACCAGCGCCGGTGTCGCATTAAAAGGCATTAACGCCTTCAGTCCAATGAAAAATCGACGCGTGGACAACTGCCTTGGGAAACAACGGATGACCCAGTTTCCCAATCGTCAGCGAAGACTTGACGGTCAAAGATCTCTGAAAATCTTTTAGTCAGGCTGCATTAAACGCAGATAGGGATGCCGCGTCCGACTGCATTGAACGCAGATGGGAAAGCCGCGTCCAAGAATCTGCGTCACCTTTCTCAAATTAGGCGTTCACCTGCGTTTTAAAAGGGCGTTCACGTGACTCAAAGTCGCGTCCCTTCAGCAAACGGGGCCCTTTCTAAGGGAAAACACTTAGTCCATTCTGAGATTAGTGGAAAATGCGCAAGGCTGCGTCCCTCGCATCCGCTCAAGTCGCGTCTTCATTGACAGGACAAATTCGCGTTACTCAAAGCCGCATTTGTCCCCACGGATCAATGCCGCGTCTCAAAGGACTTAGTTCTATCTGAGTTCTTATGAATTGATGACCGCGTCTCTCTATGGATTGACGCTGCGTTTCGGTGAAGTCTAAGTTCCTATGGAATGATGACCGCGTCTCACTCTATGGATCAATGCCGCGTCTCATCAAGCTCGACGCCCCGTCTCATTGAAAGAACTTAGTCTTACCTAAGTTCAGTATTCACAGCCAGTGATCAGGGAGTTGAATTCATCCACAGCTAAACAAAGAAGATGGGACAAAAACTCCAAAAACCTTTATTATATCGAAAATAGTAAAAGTGGATACAAACACTCTAATAGAGTGTCCTCTTCTTAAAAAAAAGGGGAAGAAGGGGAAAAGGCTAAAAGTCTTGATCCGGCAAAGAGCGGATGCGCTCCCTAAGACGATGCATCTCGTGCTGACGTGCCTTCTCAGCCTCCATCATGGCTTGGACCCGCAGCTCCTCTTCAGATAAAAAGGGCTTTGCAGCCAGCTGTGCTCGCAGAGATTCCAACTTGGAAGAATGAATGATCTGGCTTTCTTCAGCTCGTGCCTTCGCAGCTTGTTGCTCCTCCAGCCTCTTCCGGACAGTGGCAAGCGTCTTCTCATTTTCCGCGTTCATGGCTTCCGCCTTAGCAATGGCAGACCGAGCATTGGTAATGGCGAGCTCTGCGTTCTGCCGGATGAACTCGGATTCCATTGAATCGTCAGCCAGTTTCTGACATTCAGCTTGGGAACGCTCGAGATTGCGGACCTCTTCAGCAACTTGTGCTTCCACCTCCTGTCGCTCTTGTTCCTGGGCGGCTAGGAACCTAGTCAAGATGACCTGGGCTTCTTGAGAAGAACTAGCGTTGTCCAAAGACTTCAGCTCTTTCAGGTCACTTCCCAGTCGCTCCACCAACAGCATACACGACTTGGCAAGCGAGGAGCCTCCGGTTAATTCGATGTTCCCGGCCATGTTTCCGAGAAACGTCCGGGCAAAGTCAAAAGAGCTACGCCCAGACAGGATAAAATCGATGCACGATCGCATCGCGTCAAGGAACTGCTGCACCGTTTTGCGTGTCAGGAAATCCATGGTGTCATCACCCGAGGTACTCCCTGACCCCCTTTCTATCATGAAGAAAGGGGTGCAAGCCGGCTCTTTTTGCGCGAGAGTTGTGCTGGCCACTGGCACTTCCGGAAGTGTTATCGCTGCAGGAGCCTCCACAGCCAATGATGGAGCAGTAAGCGCAACCTCTGGAAGGTCCAAAGATGTTGAATCCTTGGGCGAGCCCAGCGGAGTGGAAGTCTCCCTGGCTTCAATAGTGACCTCTTCACCCTGCAGAGTGGATTCTTCCCCAGCCTTAGCAGTTGCCTCCTCTTCTGGCAAAATTGAAGGCTCCCCAATTTCAGTAGTCGCCCTCTCTAGAATTATCTCGGCAACTGAAACCTTGACTCCTTCGGACTGGGTTAGCTCTTTTACCGTCTCCTCGATATGCGAGGAGATCACAGCTTCAATGTCCCCGGCCGACCCTACAGCATAAAAGAAGAATATTAAAACATCCTCTTCAAAATGAAAAGGGGAATTAGGTCAAAAGGTGAAAAGAGTACCTTCAGTGGGAGTAATCACCAGCTGTGATACCGTTGATGGCTCACCCCCGTATATTTCTTCCTCTGAGATGTGGGAGAACTTACCCGGGTCAGGAAGAGCGGGTTCATCGCCGTAATCGACCTCGTCTTCAAACTCGCTCTCCCCTGAGAGTGAGGAAGACGATAGCGCCCCGCACGAGACTTCTGCAGCCGGAGCCTTGCCACCAATTACCCCAGTGGTAGGGCTGGGGTCAACTGCCCGAGGACTGGAGATGAAGACACAAGGCGACCCAGGTTGCTGTGCCTCATCTCTCCCTTCATGAGCAAGTAAAAACCCGGGTTGAACTGAAAGCCCCGGAATATCGACATCTCCTCCACTCATGATGTCGACCTCTAGCTGCTCATCCTCATCAGCGGTGGTGGCTCTGTCAACGAGCTCCCCTTCCTCCGCAGACCTACGGTCTCTGCTGCTCGACCTAGGGGCACGGACCAAAGGAACATCCTCTTCAGCTATATCTTCTTCCCTCAGTACCTCAACAACTGCAGGGATGTCTTCAGATCGGGAGACTTCGGTCGTCAAGTCTCTCCGAACCCTCTTGGGAGCAGGTTCAGCAGTTGAAACAGAGCGTTGACGACGCTTGCTTATCGCCTGTCGAGTCTTTCCCGCTCGTGGCTTCGCCCTTGCTGCTTGCGGCTCCTCCCTTATTGGTCGCGGCTCCGCTCTGATTGCTCGTGGCTCCCTTCCCGACCTTCTCTCGACCTCCTTCTGAGCCTTCAGGTATTGGTCGATGATTTTCGAGGGTTTACCGGACTCTGACTTTGCCTCAAGATTTGCATTGATGCTCTCAATACATGAAGACCCCGGAGCAAAGTCCGGTGACTGGTTAACCTGAGAATACCAGGTGCAGAAGCTGAAGCTCATGCGGCACTTGGACCCCTCAATAGGTAAACGGAAAGTTGCTCCCGTCCCTCCGGCCACACTGTAGTACCAAGCCCGAGCACCTTCGAACAAGTTCCCTTCGAAGGCGAGTCGAGCATTGGGATTCCCGACGTACAGTTGATCGTAGCCGAACTGTCGAGCGAAACGATTCGGCATGTACGGCTCGATGGTGCATGAAGTCCCTTGCCGGAAAAGCACATATCCGGGCCGGATATTAATTAACCACCAAAAGGCTCTCGCGGATAACCTCGTGAAGCTATCTGAGCCCGCGGAATCAGTACATTGATCCCCGGAGGATGCACCAGGGATCTCGGGGAAGCAGCGATTGATCTGATAATTCGCGGGATCTGAAAGTCGCTTCCGGACGTAATATATATAAACGTCACTCCACCTCGAATCCTCCAACCGCTGTACAAAAGGGACGGAACTCTCCCTCCAACGCACCGCCGTCATCAAAGAAGGGCAGTGCATCACGTACCAAGCCAGAAGGTACGTATAAGGCAGCTCGATCCGAGGGTTAGGACGCTTCACCGTCGGATTCCCCTCTGAGTCGACATACGGCTTGCCGTGGGAGTCAGCAGTTTTCGGCGCCTCGCAGAAACTCTTGGTTAGCGCCCGCAACCCGCTCTGAATGCCAGCCACCATGGCCGGGAGAAGGGCTATAGGATTGCTATGAGCCAGGAGCACCGCCGGGTACACCACGTCAGCAACAATAACTTCATGTGGCAATGTGGGCACCACACAGCGCTTCAACCACAGCATCAAGAAGCCTGCCAACAGTGCCCTATCGGAGATAGGGGTCTGGGCTTGATGGTGGAAGCTTTCAAAAACCAGGTCAGGGTCGAAACCGTCCTCGTTCGAGACCGTGGTGTAGAAGCCTTCAGAAGCCTGGTCGATCCTCTCTTCAATCTCCCTGTCGGAACTGGGAACCAGTCGGGTTATCGGAGTGTCTTTACTATCGATACCATTAAATAAGTAACTGGCCCAAGACAGTTGCTTAACTCCCTGCGACCGCCAGTTGGTTATCTGACCACAAATGTGAAAGTGACACATCACTTCCCAGTAAGTCTCGTACACCCGAGGAAACTCTTCCTTCAAGTGGTGGAGCTCCTCAGTGGTCGGGACATATTCCTCATACGGGATGTCCCCTGTTGCTAGCCCCGAGACCTCATGCAGCTCGTGCAGTGCAAGGCCCATCTTTCCAACCGGGGTAAAGAATGTCCCCGTCAGCGGATTGTAGCGCTCCAGGATCCCGAAAAAGTTATGAAAGCCTGGTGGGACACCCCACTGTACGGCCCTGACCGCCACGTACAGTCCCACACGCTTTAGCAGATCCCCAAGGTCGGTGAGGACGAAACCTACCATTCTGCCCCACCAGTAGTTCTCCGTGGAATGGACCCACCCAGGCGCACGAAACCCGACCGGATAATCACCCTCCGCTTCCATGAACGAGTTGAGGAAGGTAGTGCCAAGTTGTGGAATCTCTCCAGCCGGAACCTCAGACTTGCGCGACCCAGGGAAAAGGCCGAGAACCGACCTGTCATGGCTATCATGACGGTGTACTTTATGGGAACCCAAATCACCGAGAATAATCTCAGGGACGTATCGAGAAAGGTCCCATTCCATCTTCCGAGGAACGGACATGTGCTGGAAGTAGGACAGCGGGAACATCCTCTCCATGTCCGGAAGAAAGAATCTTCCACCCTTTATCTGACGGAGCCATTTATAAGTTCCGTCATACACACGATAGCCGCCGTCGTCGATACGATCTCCGAAGAAGAAGGCAGGCTTCTCCAACTTGACGTGAGCATCCGTTGTGAATGCCGCATCGGTCATAAGTACCCGAAAAGTCCTCACGTCAACATTAGAGAGCCTTTCCCTGCGATCCGGCGACTTGTCAGCAGTCACAGGGGCAGTCCTTCGTAGCACAAAAGTCAAGTCCTGGTCAGCACCACCCACATGTCCAAAGTGGCGTGTCTTGGCGAGTGAAGCAGAAGGATGGGGCACTGCAAAAGAAAAGAACACTTTATTAGAAGCAAAAAAATGCTAAGTGTTCATAACCCAAACGCAGAAGAGATACTGGACGCAGGAATTATCAAATCCGCGTCCAGACCTGCGAAACTGCGTCCAAACGCAGAAGAGATACTGGACGCGGGAATTATCAAATCCGCGTCCAGGTCTGCGAAACTGCGTCCAAACGCAGAAGAGATACTGGACGTAGGAATTATCAAACCCGCGTCCAGACCTGCAGGATCTGCGTCTCCACCACCAGAAAGTCATGGAATGTCCTTGATGTCACTTCTGAGGTGCGAAAAGAAGGGAGTTATCCACCTTAACCCTTCTATCACCCTAATCGCCAGAAGTTAAGGAGGGTAATTCCCTTCCTTTCACACCCCCAGATTTCTAAGTACTTGGACTCAAGTGCCAGATTCATCAAAATCGGCAGCTGATGGAACAGAACGCAAGGATCAAATCCGCGTTCTGCAAACCAAGTCCGCGTCTGAACCCTTCACAATTAGAAATATTCTAAGTGAAGAATCTGAAACGCAGGACCCAATGGCGCGAGGGTCCAAACCCGCGCCTCGGTTATCAGCTCAAAGACTGCGTCTGAAAACCACATCTAAGAATCAAACACGAGTTATATCTCGTGTTAAAGATTCTTAGGGTTCTATGAACTTCCGTTAATGGCAAAATCCACGCCCAACAGGCATTATACCTGGGAAAGCAGCATCCTGCGCAGAAGAAGCGCCCCTCCGGGCCTCGCCGACGGTCGCCCGTGAAGAAGATGCGGTTGGCTTGGTCTTGGGTGCCATTGTTAATCAAGAATCTGATGTGAGTATGAATAGGGGAAGAAGAACTCTGTTTCTTAAAAAACCCTAAAGTAGAACGCTCGGAGAAGAAGAGGTATTTCTCCAACTGTGGCTATTTATAGGCACAAGGATTCGCAAAGAAACGCGGCGTGTGACCCGATAAAAGCTGCAGCAAATCATCGCATGACGCGTAGAGCAAATCTTCGCGAAGATCATGCGTCACAACCCCACAGCGAATCGTCATTTGACACGTGGCGCGGGTCAGTTAATGAACCAAGAAATCCGCGCGCCAAAAGGTGAAATCCTGCCGGTTCCCCAGGCCAGCTGGCGGCGTAATCATCACACGGCACAGATTCGCACCCAAGGGACGCACCTCTTCGATGGACATGCCCCGTCAGCATCTCCATAAATGCATTCGGAAGGTCGCGTCTCTCTACGAAGTCCGCGTCCAACCCAGCGGGCCCAACATCGCGTCTGCCTCATGGAAGATCAGGCGCGTTTCCATTGCCAAAGGACGCACCCTACAGAAATCGCGTCTTTAAAGCAGTACCATCTCGGCTTTTTTGAAAAGAACCTGCGTTTGGCCTCCTGCTTCTGCAAAATCAGTTCAACAGTACACCGACGCAAGCAGACGACCAACCACTCCTGGCTTAAAGCACACCCGTGACAGACTAAAAGCAATCGGGGAGGTTTAGACTGTGCATCTAGACACTCGACACGATCAAGTCTGGTGGCTTCAAAGAGTTCAAACAGTACACTCACGAAGACCAACTCCAGATAAGATCGAACCCGGAGCATCAACAGTCCAGCCATGAAGGTGAATTCAGCTAGAGTCCAAAGTATTTCAAAATCCGTCCCAGTTAACTGCGGAATATCGAAAACTTTGGAGGGGGTTCTGTAGGCTGTCCAAAAGTTACTGGAGGACAAGCCATTGAAAAGCAAAGTTTCAAGCTCTAGACGCGAGGGACTATCAACCGCGTCTCAGCATCAAGGCGCGTCAGCCTGACACCCGCGTCTCAGCATCAAGGCGCGTCAGCCTGACACCCGCGTCTCAGCATCAAGACGCGTCGACCCGACACCCGCGTCTCAGCATCAAGGCGCGTCGGCCTGACACCCGCGTCTCAGCATCAAGACGCGTCGGTCTGGCACCCGCGCCTCAGCATCAAGGCGCGTTGACTTGACACCCGCGTCTCAGCATCAAGGCGCGTCGGCCTGAAACCCGCGTCTCAGTTATAACCGCCTTGGTTAAGGGACCAATCACTGCCTACACGTAAGGGAAACCAGCTCCCATCGTGGCGTGTCTTTAGCAGGCACGTGGGTTGGTTACCGCCCATGTAGCGGGGAAGTTGGCCCTCATTGTGGAGCATTTTCAGGGGGCACGTTCACCCCTTAAGACCTCTATAAATAGCCCCGTCGCTATGAAGAAGAGGTCGGATTTTTGGCAATCAAAAAGGAAAGAGAAGAGGATAACAGAGAGATCATCAACAGAGAGAGAGAACTCGACTCTTCAAGCTAGCTTGCTGCGTACAAGTGACTCTTCGCTTACCTTCTCTTTTAGAGTTTTGGTAGACGGAGCTGAGTTACTCTTTCTACCGGCCGAAGAGGAGATCCCTGAAGGACGGTCATCCGGTCAACGGAGAACAAGATTCACTCTCCACCGCCACACGAAGAACCCAGCCTTAAACAAAGGGGGGATTCAAGATTCAATATCCTCCCTCCCTTGAAACCGGAAGGAACAGTTGTTGTTGTAATCCTTTTCATTCGATTCAAGGAAAACTTTTACTGCAATTCACTGTCTCTCTCCTTTCCCAGGTCATACAACAATGCCAAATTCTTTATGACGGTTTAGACTACTCAGCCAAGACCCTCTTAGAAAGTATGTGCCAAGGGGGATTCTTGCAGAAGGATGAAAATGAAGGATAGGATTTATATGAGAATCTAGCTGAAAAAACCATCCAATAGGAACCTACTAGTAAAACCTCGAGGAACTCAAACTCCATCTCTTCAAAAGGAGGTCTCAATTCTATTGAATCATCCAAAACTAACGAGGCTAAGTTAGCTAACCTAGCGAGAAGACCGGAAGCTTTAGAAACTAAGGAACCAAGTCCAGTCAATCAAGTCAGCCCAAACCAATTTTGAGGAGTGTCCTGTGTTTCAAGCTCAACAACACTTTTCAGAACCGATGAATGTGATCTTTTCAAGGCCGAATAATAATCCTTATGCACCAACGTACAATCCTGGCTGGAGAAATCACCTGAATTTCTCATGGAGCCAAAATAATAATGACCACTCACAGTCAAATCATACAAGCCACTTCCATCATGCCAATAATTCTTCCAATCATCAACCTAACTTTTTCAATTTCCATCATAATTCTCCCAACCATCCACCTAACTTTTCAAACTATCAATAAAACTTTTCCAACCAAGCTCCACAATCTTTCTTATAGAATCCTCAACTAGAAAGGAGAATGACTGACTTTGAGAGAAACATGAAAAGATACATAAGGAACCAAGATTCTCTCATGCAAACTATACAGAAGCTAGAGGTTTAAATGAGCCAATTAGCCACTCCACAGAATGAGAGACAAAGGGTACCTTACTTAGTCAGCCAATAATGAATCCTAGAAATTCTCAACAAGCTCAATTGGCTGAGGATCAATCATCGAATCAATGTAATGCTATTCATACATTGAGGTCGAGAAAGAAAGTTAATAATCAAGTGTCAACACCATCTAATCCCACTTAGCACAACCAAAATCAAGCATCTACCTCATCTAATCCCAATCTTTCCAAATTTGTTGAATATAAAACAGACAAGTCAACCAGTCAGGTGCACCAGCCTATAGTACCATTTCCTACTAGGCTGAAAAACAACAAGTAAAATCCACACATGTATAAGATAATTGAGATCTTCAATCAAGTGAAGATAAATGTGCCACTTCTTGATGTCATCCAACAAGTCCCATCCTATGCTAAGTTTCTTAAGGACATATGCACCAAGAAGAGAGAGACTAATGTACCCAAAAAGGTCTTCTTAGCCACTAACATTAGTGAGCTACTGTCGAGTCCGATCCCTGTCAAGTACAAGGATCCAGGTTGTCCTACCATTACCTGGACCATAGGACAAGCCGAGATTAGTCGTGCACTTCTTGACTTGGGGGCAAGTATCAACTTGCTCTCATTCTCAGTTTATCAACAACTCCGATTGGGCGATCTTAGTTCAACTCGAGTGACTATCCAACTAGCTGAACATTTAGTGAAAGTTCCAAAGGGAGAAATTAATGATATCCTTATTCGGGTCGGGAAGTTTATTTACCTCGTTGATTTCATAGTTTTAGAGACACAACCTGTGTCCAATCCTAGGGCTCAAACTCCTGTTATCCTAGGGCAACCATTCCTTGCTACTGCCAATGCCATCATCAATTGTAGGAATGGGTCCATGAGTTTAACCTTTGGGACATGATTAGAGATGTTAATGTCTTCAACCTAGGAAAACAACCCCGTGATGTTGAGGACCAAACATTTGAATTCAACCTCACTGAGAACTTAACAAGTGAACACAGGGAAGAATTGAAACTAGAAACTGAGTGTGACTTCGAGTTAGAGTCTGACGACTTTAATCTTGATCAGGTTATTGAGTCTGCTGTGAATTGGGCCTCGAACCCTATTTCACCAAATATGGAGCCAATAAATTTGACTCATCCTTCTAGTGAGCTTTCCTCTGCCTTAGAATTAAAATCCTTACCTACGCATCTTAAGTACGTCTATCTAGGCGAACAAGAGACCTTTCCTGTCATTATTGTCTCCTATTTAAACGACGGGCAAGAAAAAGATCTTAAAGCAATTCTAAGAAAACATAGGGAAGCCATTGGTTGGACTATGACCGATATAAAGGGATTGAGTCCAACCATAGTTCAACATCGCATTCATCTCAATGAAGATGCAACACCTAAAAGAGACCCGCAGCGTAGGTTAAACCTTATAATGCAAGAGGTTGTTCATGCTGAAATTGCGAAACTCTTTGACAATAGGATAATCTATCCCATTTCTGATAGGCAATGGGTCAGTCCTGTCCATACGGTTCCAAAGAAATCCGGTTTCACCGTAATGAAAAACAAGAACAAAGAGTTGGTCCAAACTCAATTTTCCATGAAGATTTGAGTTTACATTGACTCTAGGAAGCTTAATGCTGCAACTCGTAAGGACCATTTTTCACTTCCCTTCATTGATCAAATACTCGAACGTTTGGCGGGCCACGAGTATTATTGTTTTTTGAACGGTTACTCAGGGTATAATCTGATTCCTATTGCTCTGAGGACCAAGAAAAGACTACGTTCAAGTGTCCATTTGGGACATTTGCTTATCGTTGAATGCCTTTCGGCTTATGCAATGCCCCAGCAATATTTCAACATTGCATGTTGAGTCTTTTTTCTGATATGATAGAATGATTCTTAGAAATCTTCATGGATGATTTCGCCATCTATGGAGATTCGTTCACTCAATGTATCTACCATTTAGAACTTGTCCTTCAACGTTGTACTGAGTAAAATCTGACACTGAATTTGGAGAAATGTCACTTAATGGTAAGATATGGAATTGTCTTGAGTCATGAAATCTCCAAGAAAGGAATTGAAGTGGATAGAGCTAAGACTGAGGTTATTGCTAAGCTTCCCATGCTCAAATGCGTGAAGGATATTAGATCCTTCTTAGGACACGCCAGTTTTTACCAAAGATCTATCAAGGATTTTAGCAGGATTGCTTGACCCTTGACTAATCTATTAGCTAAGGAAGTGTCCTTCACTTTCGATGCTGAATGTAAGAATTTTTGATTGAAGCTTAAGAGAGAGCTTATTTCTGCACCAATCATATCTGCATCGGATTGGTCTAAGTCGTTCGAAATTATGTGCGACGCTTCTGATTTTGCCATAGGCGCTGCATTAATAACAAGCAGCACATGATTTACTACTCTAGTAGGACTCTCAACGATGCTCAATTGAACTACACTACTATTGAGAAGGAATTTTTGGCAGTAGTGTTTGCCTTAGAGAAATTTCGTCCCTACCTACTAGGGTCCAAAATCACCTTTTTCACCAATCATTCTGCGCTTAGGTCCTCATGATAAAGAAGGATACCAAGGCCCGACTCGTTCGTTAGATCCTCCTTCTTCAAGAGTTTGATTTCGAGATTCGAGACAAGAAATGCGTAGAAAATGTCGTTGCTGACCATCTCTCACGAATCCCAAATTCTCCATGCAACGAATTGCCTATAAATGAGGACTTTCCTGATGAAAATTTCTTAGCTATCTTTAGGGAACCTTGGTTTGCTGATATAGTGAATTACTTAGTCACTAACCAAACTCCTTTTCATTGGTCCAAAAATGATATATACTTGTTCTTATCTCAAATACGGTATTTCTTTTGGGAGGAACTGTATCTTTTTAAGTACTGTTCTGACCAAATTATTAAAAGATGCATTCCCGATAAAGAGGTTAAGAGTGTTTTATCCTTCTGTCACGAACTTGCATGCGGTGGACACTTTGGTCCCCGCAAGACTGCTGAAAAAGTGCTACAAAGTGGGTTCTATTGGCCCACTTTGTTCAAAGATGCTTATGAATTTTCCAAGACGTGCCCTAGATGCCAGATGGTGGGAAGGATCTCAAAATGAGATATGATGCCCCTCAGCCCAATTCTAAAAATAGAACTCTTTGATGTTTAGGGCATCGACTTTATGGGTCCATTTCTAACTCATTTGGAAACCAATACATATTGGTTGTTGTGGACTATGTGTCCAAGTGGGTAGAAGCCATTCCTAGTAGAACTACTGATAACAAATTTGTCATAAAGTTTTTAAAACATTTTCTCACACTTCGGAACCCCTCGTATTATTATCAATGATAATGGTACTCACTTTTGCAATAGATCCTTCGAAGCTCTTATGCGAAAGTATGTCATAACTCACAAGTTGTCCACGCCTTATCATCCTCTAACCAGTGGGCAGGTTGAGGTCTCCAATAGACAAATCAAGCTTATTTTGGAGAAGACGGTGAATCAAAATCGGAAAGATTGGTCCGCCAAACTTGTGGACGCCCTATGGGCCTACAGTACCGCTTTCAAGACGATTCTAGGGATTTCTCCTTATAGGTTACTCTTTAGAAAGGCTTGCCACCTACCCATTGAGTTAGAGCACCGGGCCTTATGGGCAATCAAGCAGTTGAATTTCGACTTGACTAAGGCCGGTGAACTTCAAAAATTACAAATTTCTAAATTAGAGGAGTTGAGAAATGAGGCCTATGAAAATGCTAAGATCACTAAAGATAGAGTTAAGATTTTTCATGATAAACACATCATAAGAAAAACTTTTGTCCTGAATAAAAAGTCTTACTCTATAATTCTAGGTTTCATCTTTTTTCAGGAAAATTAAAATCAAGATGGACTCGGCCATTCGTTGTAAAAGTCGTGTTTCCACACAGTGCTGTAGAGATCAGTGACACCAAGAATGGAAATGGCTTTAAGATAAATGGTCAACGCGTTAAACCTTTCTTGGAATCGGTGTCGGTAAATGAAACGGCTATGGACCTAGTGTATCGGTAACTTTCCTCTTTTCCATTTTATTTCATGCATCTATACATTTCTTTCATACATTGGGAACAATGCATGAGATAAGTGTGGGGGAGGGCTCTAACATGACTAATATAACTTTAAAAAAAAGAAGAAAACAAAGAATATATATATATATATATAAACTTTTTGAATGGTAAGAACAATATTTTGATATATTTTTTTGTAAGAAATTAAGTCAATTTTAAGGAATAAGAAAATCATAATTAGGATTTCTTATACTTAGTCAAGATAAGATAACTTGTTTGATTTTCAGGGTTAGGAAGAAAATTGATGCAAATAATTTAGTCTTGATCTTTACCTTAAAGAAAGATGCACACTTTATACACTTACACACTTAGGGTTCAAAGACAAAAATTCTTATGCCTTATAAAAAAAGAATATATATATATATATATATATATATATATATATATATATATATATATATATATATATATATATATATATATATGCAAATCTAATAATTGATTAGCTAGGTGCTTTGACCTAAGCAAGCCTTGGTATTTATGCAAAAGATAATTAAATAAGTTTGAAATATATATATATATAAATCCTCTGATTAAGATGCATATTTGTGACTCATGAAGCATAAGTCAACGCCTAAAAGGGGTACATTTTATAAATAAAAACCCTTGGTTTCGTGGCGTTGTCTGCTCAAGTGTTTAAGTCCTTAGGGGTGTTTTCTCACCTGGTGCCCTAAGACTATCCGGTTTGGGTGTTACCGACTAAAGGCTCGTTACATGGGCAGATTAGAAAGCCTAATGAAATTGAAGAATAAATACCACAAAAATAAATATAAATAAGGCATAGGAGTTAATGTTAAAGAACGCTTAGTCAAATTTCACGGTCACGATGGTGCCATATGACTCAAGGTAAAGTAATAGACTAGATGAGAAATACAATTTGACTCCTTACTTTGATTGATGACATGTTTTAGAATAGAGACTAAGTTTAAGAATGAAAAGTTTGATATTCCTATAATTTATAGATTACTTAAACTCTTACAAATATACTTCAAATATTTTCTCTTTTTAAAATGCTTTTTGAAAATACTAACATTTTTTCTCTTTCTTTATGGATTTTGTGGGTGCAATCCATTGAAAACCCTCACGAGACAAAACTCGTCCTCTAGGGGTAATCTAGAAGTTTAACGGCTTATTGCACATGCTATGCAATCGAGTGACCTGCGAAAGTGGTCTAATAATTGATTAGGATTAGTTTTGATGTTTTGCTCGAAGGCGAGCAAAATATAAGTGTGGGGGTGTCATCGGTCACATATATTGCATATATATTATCACATTACCATGTTTATTATCTAAATAATCATATTAATAAGTCCTATTTTTCTTTATAAAATGCAGGCCCATAGCTAAAGGATAGGAAATAGAAACGAGCCCAAAAGCCCATAAATTCTGATTTAATTCAGATTTAATTCGAAATCAGGAAATCAGGGCAGATCATGGCAAATCAGAGAGGTTGAAAATCAGTTAAAATGAATCTTCCCAAATCAAGTGGTTAAAGTCAAAGATCAAAGGCTGTTTCATCAACTCCTGGAGCTGAAACGGGAAAACCAGTAGGAGATAAAGGGGAATCACCAAACGAGCGAGACCCACCAACCTGGTGTGGCTAGGTGGCCACACCAAGGCCGTGAAAACGTGGCCATAGCCGCATTTTCGTGGGTTGTTAGGGTTTGTTGGGGGAGCGTTTGCTCCCCCTGTCTTCGTACGACCTCCTCTGTTTGGTTTTTGCCTATAAATACTGTATTTTTCAGAGAAAAAAGGACTGAAAATTAGTTTAAGTTTTTCTCTTTATTTTTAAGATTTAGGCTCTTTGTTAGATAGTATAGAAGTTGTATCTCTGTTTTCTAATTTATAGTTCAGTTCAAATACTAGTAAGAGAGAGAAATAGAGTGATTGTAATCTGAAGATTGAAGTGGCATCAATAAAAGGATCAAGCTTTCTCTTCTTCCTCTCCAATTCATGGGTATGTCTTGCTTTATTTACATGTCTTATTTTTCATCTTCCATGAGTAGCTAAATTTGTTTTCTGGGCTCACTATCGTCCCTCTCTTCGATCCCTCTTGTTTTTGAATGACTTTGATGTAAAGACCCAATGGAATCATATGCATGCCTAAACTAAGCCTTTGTTCTTTGAAAGTGTTCTAGAAGGCACATGAGGATGGGTTTGGATTTTAAACTTCTTCTTCTTTTAAAAATATCACTTGAACTTATTTTTATTTCATACTTAAAAGACTTGATGATTTAATATTCAATTCAAGATGATTTCTTAAGAAAAAGAGTTAACTTTTCCAAACTATCTTATTTGTTTTGCTTTAAACTTTCTAAACTCAAGCTTAAGTTTTTGTCTATAATCAAGTTGAGGCACTAAGAATTTCAAGAGAAGAACACATCGTTGAGTAGTGAGATAGTGAGCCCAGATTTGTTTCCTATATTAAAAACAACCAAATAATTTTCAACACTTTTTAAAGATCACCTTTTCCAAAGCCTTCTCTAAGTTTTTCAATTTTTCTTTTAATCACTTCCCTTCTCTCCATTCTCTTTCAACTAAAAAGAAAAAAAAGAAAAATACCAACTCCATTCATTGTTACTTAACAAAAATACCGAAAAGCTTCTATCGCATTCCTCCTCGTGGACACGACCCATTAGCCCAAAGCTACACGGTAATTCTTATCACTTTCAATTTACAACCACTATACATGCACTACCTGAAAATGATTTGAACAAAAAATATAAGCAAACTCATTATTTCAAAATATAGGAAATTGTTCACACACAAACATTTCAATTATATTTTACAAAAAAAATCTCCATATTTGATCTATTCATGTCTAAATTTACTCATACGCTCCCCCCGTCATGCCTCTCTCTGAGTCCGCTCGACCATTGTAGATGCCTCGGTGTGCCAATCTTACCAGCCTCAAGTACATCAACTGTTTGATGCGATGTCCGGTACAGGGTCGGCACGATGTGTGGTCTAGCTGGCCCCAGTTGCAGTACGGGTGCGAAAATCTTTCTGGCACGAGCTATTCTCTACAGTGAAAATATAGCATAGGTTAATAACAAGTTACCATACGGGGTCAAAACAAGTTGCTTTATATGTTTGTCAGAAATAATGTATTTTACCTATGCAAGCACAAAGGCATCGACGTTCTCACCACGTGCATGCCTAAGAGCCAAAGAGCTATTGACGGATTTTATATGATAGAATGAGATATCTATCAAAACCAGTCCATATATCCATTTACAATGTCCCGTTGTTACCTCACTTCTACGCTCCTTTTAGTTCGCGATAATGTGTGGGACTGCCACCTGTCCCAGTAATTGTCACTCTATATGTAGAACACATGATATTTATTTGCAATCATGCCTCCCCTAACCTTCTCTGTACTAAGTGGCAAGGGCGAGATAATCTGGACCCTTCCAAACTGTCTAAGCACCCTTTATAAATGATAGGGCTCAAGTACATCAATGCACTTTAGACAGCCACTAAAAAAAATAAATCGGATGCAGTGGATGATGATCTCTGGACTCTTGGCATGGATTTCATACCACTTACAAATGAAAACAAGTATCGATAATAAAAATTAGAGAACATGATATTGAATACGTCTGTCGGATACAAAATCCATGACATTAGAGAACATGGATCGGAGCCATTCCAATCGAACTGAGGTACTCCGAACCATGCCGACTCATCATCTACTTCTTGGGGTGACACTCCAAGTGAACTAATAGGCATTCCTCTAGCATCAGTTATTCTCTGGGGAAGCTTCACAGAATGATCCATCACAAGTATACCCACAAGTATGGGAACATCGTCCAGTGTGATGGTCATTTCACTGAACGACATGTGAAATATATTCATTTTTGGTTGCCACTGTTCCACGAATGCGAAGATAACAACCCTGTTTGCCCGCCTGTAGGAAATACTTGTCAACCTCAGCAGTCTGAATTGTTGAATTTACGTAACAAAATGTTGATTGGGTGTGTTATCATCCCATTCCCAATCACTCAATTTGGCTGTGTGGGAGATGCATTTGAGTGGTTCTCTCTCCAGAAAAATTAGTTGTTAGCACAATAATATCAACCGGAATTCATCAAGACATTCAACTAAAAAATTTTAAAATAAGTTCTTACATCGCCAGTCTAAATGTGTGCCGCTATATGAGTTTTAAAACTCTGCAGCAATATAATGTCGGTAGGACTACCCGAAAATGGCGCTGTCAATTCTTCTGACTCCTCATTTTCTTCAGCCTCCTCTATTTGTGGATCGTCCTCTGTTTCAAGAATGATGGTAGAGGAGGACTCACCTCGTCTACGGCGTCTTTCCGAAGTCGTAGGACGGACTTTAAAAGGGCCTGCAGTATCTATGCCTGCATGGAGGAAAAAGTCAGACATAAAACTGAAACAACTTCTATAACATGGAACAAAATTTCTTTACTGTTCGGTCAGACACGACAAACATATGAAGCTTGTTCAGCTCTATCCAGCCGAACAGTCTAAATATGTTCGGTCGAAGATGACCGAATAGTGGAACAGGTGTTATACTATACATCTGTTTGGTAGATGTAGACCGAACAGTTCGACAACTGTTCGGTCTCGACCGAATAGTGCAACATCTGTTCGGTCATCAACTGCCGATCATATGTTACAATGCTTTGCGAAATTGGTAGCAAACCCATCGGAAAATTTTGAATTTTTTTGATAAATTACATCAATAAACTACAAATTTTATGCGTTTTACCAACAAATACATTAGAAAAAACCTAAAAGTGAATAGAACTAGTTAAATTGAACAAATCAAACCACATTTCATCAATTTGTGAAAACCCAAAAAAAAACCTCAGTAAAAGGTGGTTTGTCGACGGCGGTGGCGGCGAGTCAAAGAGGAAGAAGACGGGGTTTGTCGATGGCGGTGGCGACAAGTCGAAGGGGAAGAGGGAGAGAAAGATGCCTTCGTCTGAGTGAGTGAGAGAGAGAGAGAGAGAGAGAGAGATGACTGTAGATATTAATAGGACTAATACGCGAAGATTGGGGGTGCCTTAATAAGATTTTGGGGTGCCTTCATCCATGGGGTGCCACCAGCACTTTTAGGGGTGAAAATAACCGCTCCCGTGGTCTACTAGCATCTAGGCCATGGCCTAGTGCAAAGAAAGGAGGAGAAAAGGACGAAATAAGCCCTAATCTCCTCACAATAAATCAAAGTAGTTGTTTTACGACTTAAGGTTGAACTGAAATGATCTAAAACAGTTAGAACTAGAACAAGGCTTTCAAACGAACCAGGACCAAGCCTAAGGTAAGCCCCGGTCCCAAACCTAGAGCCTAAGAATTCCGACACCGGCTCAATTCAAGACGGTGACAAGGTCGGGGGCCCTTATGGTTAGCCGAGTCCATTATCATCCCCACGTGGAGGTGAGCCCATGCATGACATGAAAATAAAATGGGGCCCAAAGGTGAAGTTCAAGGCACGACCCAAGGTCATGGGTTGGCCTTCAATCTAATCCAACCCGGCCCGATTGCTGACCATATGACCTGGAGATTTAGTTGCTTTAAAGGTAAGTTGAGAGATTATTTAATTAAAGCAATGTAATTAATTAGCATTATCCTAAACAAGACATGTTCATTAGCTTTAACTTCAGAATCTTAATATAATGCAAACCAAGATCACCAAAATACAGGGAATTATGGGCTTAAACAATAAACTAACGGGTTTGTCCCAGAATTAATTATGGAACCAATAAATTTAAGGGAAATCATACAGCTTTAGAACATTAAACGTGTTTTGAGTGCTTGTACTAGATCAGTTCTTTATTGAAATCACTATCAAAAGTACAAATTTCAGCATGCTTGCTGCATTTTAGTTCTTGTGCTGAGATCCGTAATTAAGTAAATTAATTGACTGTATAAGTTTCTCTCTCCAAAAAATAAATAAATAAATAAATAAAAATTACTGTATAAGTTATAAAGAAGAATTTATCTAGTCACTGTTGCTAACAAGGATTCAAAGAGAATATGGCCCCATACCCTTTGCTTGTTAATGCAATAAATTTAATGAGACAAAAGAAATACAGTTTGTACGTAATCTCAGTGTCAGCGTTGGCATTGATGAATGGTTTGCAGTATCATTGGCGTCATTATCAAACGTTTCAGCTATCACTATAGGCCGATCTTTACATTATTGTTGGCATTATATTAGAATCGGAAAACTTGGCTGCAGAAAATCAAGATTGGAACAATGTGAAGACCATTCATCTGGGGCAAGAAGTTAGGAAAGGAAAGATCAAGATAGATTGTAACTCATCATCTCAGAGAATCACAAATGGTTGGTGCTATGTGCACAACTTTATCTCAATAGGTGAGTGCTGGAGCTTGACCATCAAAATAATCTCTTCCACACACCTTGGGTTGAGGTTAGGGAATTATGCTCATCTTCTGTATAAATGACAGGATCTCCACAAAATCAAACATAGGAAAGCAACTTAGACATGACAGATGAGATGGAATTTGAAAAACTTCCTCCACCAATTTTCATTTCGAGGAGAAAACATCACCTTGCATGGAAAGGAAAAAAATTTTAAAAAAAAAAAAAAGCATTGCTTTCATGTCAAAGATATTGCTTCGCTAGAAACTGTGTGGGGCAAATTCAAGATAAAATTAGTAAATATAGTTTGGAATTCTAAAATTGAATCTCTCTGAAATTTTACTTTATACAAGTAAAAAATAAAATTGTTAAGGAGCGATATGAGAATCAATATTATATAATTCTATTTCTTGTTAGATCTAAATTTATTCCATACAAGATCTACACATATACTGTAAGCCTCTTTATCATGATCAAAGGGAAGGAGGGTTTTAGGCATACCTGATTCCATCGCGAGGATGCCGAATATTGCACGATTTCGAAGGCGCCGGAGTTGAGGGAGAGGATTTTTCTCTCCAGCCACCAAGTTCTCTTCTTTATCCTTAGAGGAGATGAGAGGCCTCTAAGAGAGAGATGATTATTCTTGTTGGTGGAGAGGGAACCCTACTCATGATATATATAGCATCAAGAAACCCTAGTTCAACTCATCATAGATCTAGGCCCTTGATTTATAACACGAGTTCCACACGTGTAGATGAGTCCCACATTCTAATTTAAATACACTCATGGCTAAGTGTAATTGAAAACGTGTCTAGACCCAAACCATTTAGGTTTGATCAATTCTTTATTAGGTCAAACAACATAGGTTAAGTGGGCGGGTGCAAATTGTTGGCCCAAAGGCCTATCACTCTAGTTTTGATGATGATCAACTCATGTAGTTATATTTGCTAATGATCTTGTTTAATTAGTGACAGATTCTTTATCAAGATCTTAGTAGGTGTAAAGCTCAACAAAGGATTAAATGTCAAGATTTGGAGCTAGCACGGGGTGATCCAAGGAGCTTTGGATCAAGCTTGGACCAAGTCAAGAAGATGAGAAGCCTTCAAGTGAAGACTTCAAGAAGATGAAGACTTGTGTCTAGGTATAAGATTTTGTTTTTCTTTTAGAAAAAATGTAAAGGATAGATAGTTGGTGGATTGCTCAAGTCTATATCACACACACTCTTGATAGAACTCTTGATAGAATGATTTTCATAAAAGATTTTCCTAGTTAAGAAAAAGATTTTTCATTTGTCAAAATACATTACTTGGTTTTGGTGATCTATTATATGCATATCCTTTAACCAAAACAAGTTTAGTGCTTTATGTCAAAAACTAGATATTTCATCTTGATTGTGTAGTGGATCATATCCATACACACTATGCTTTAAAGTATATCTTGTTTTTGTATTTGATGAAAATTTAGAAAAACATGTTGTTTTAGAAAAACAGTTTTTATTATGAGCCAATATTTCCAAGTTACAAAAATAGTCAAATCTTCAATAACATGCCTTGATTTTGTGCAAGCATGTTTCTATCTCATAAAACTATTTTTGTAGAATTTCTAAGTATTTATGGGATTTTTATTAAGCCAAAAAGACCTATCCTTAAATCCCATATTTTCAGGTTCTGGCAGTTCTGATTTTTCAGAACTGACAGTGGCCGGTCGACCGGGTCGGTCGACCAGACGTGCACAGCGTGCACGCCTGTGTGCACTGGAGGACGGTCGACCGGACCGGTCGACCGCTTAAGAGAGCTTTGCTCTCGGGAATTATCGGTCGACCGGGCCGGTCGACCGACAGAGAGTTTTCTCTCTTCTCCAGTTGCACGGTCGACCGGGCCGGTCGACCGGAGGCTGCAACGGTCGGATTTTTGACCGTTGCCGGTCGACCGGACCGGTCGACCGGTAGCTCTGACAGAGCCCAACGGTCAGATTTTTCTGGCCTCTATAAAAGGGGGTTTTGTCATTGTTTTGAGCCAAGATTTTTGGAGACCTTAGAGCCTGTTTTCTCATATTCATTCCAGAGGTTTTTCTCCACAAAAATATTTGAGAGCAAATATTTCCTATCTTAAGGGAAGTTTTATCAAGAGAGTGTTAAAGTGATTTCTTGAGTTTTCCATCAAAGCTTTCTTTCCTTGTTTTTCTCACACTGCACTTGAGCTTCCATTGTATATCTATCCTATAGGGAGAGTGTTGTAGTGAGTTTGTAATTGGTGATCAAGTGTTAGATCACCAAAGAGATTTCCTTTGTATTTGAGGAGACGGGCAAGTGTGCTCGTTGGTGGTTAGAGTTCGGTTGTGAACTCTTGGTGGTTTGAGGTGCGGCCTCGGCGAGTCGGTGGACTTGCGTGTGTAAGGGACTTTGGAGTCCGAGAGCTTGTAGGTGTTGCGGCACCGAGGAGAGATCCATTGGGATCTTGCATAGTGGAAATCCTTCGTGTGTCGAAGGCGGGGATGTAGAGCAAGTGTGCTCGAACCTCGAAACAAACCCTTTGTGTTTGCGATTGCTCACTCTTGCTCTCTTTCTCTTTTTGTCTCTATTTTATATCTTGCATTCAATTATTGTGTTCATCTTATATATGCATGATATATTCCCTTGTGCTCATAATTGATATACATACTTGCTTGGGATTGTTGTTAACACTAGTATTCAACCAAGAGAGCCAACGCGGCACCTCAACCCATTCAAGGGGAATCTAGAGGAGTTTGTCCAGAGCCTCGCAAGGGGAATTTGGCAACACTCTTGTGTTATACATAAGTGTTTAATTAAAAGAAGTTTAATTTGGTCAACTTAGTTTTAATTCCGCATTATTTGTTCATAAGTGACCATTAGATTAGCCATCACCTATTCACCCCCCCTCTAGGTGACCTTACAATTGGTATCAGAGCTAGTGCTCTTGATATTGGGTCTAACAACCTAAGAGTTAAAGATCCTCCTTTTAGGCTAATCACAATATTTTTGTACACACACACCTCACCATGGACTTCATGTCACCACCCACCTTTGATATTCTTAACATCCAAACTTGGAAGGTTAAGATGTCATTGTACCTCAAGGCCTTAGGAATTCATGTCTATCTTGCCACTACTAATAATGCATATTGTTTAAATGGTAAGAATCTTGAGGCTAATACAAAAGCCCTATATGCTTTAAGATCTACCCTAAATGATGTTTATCTATCTAGGGTTGCTAATCTTGATATGGCTTTTGTAGTTTGGAATACCTTGATCTCCCTTGGCGAAAATGAACAATACTATGCGGGGAGCGATTCGGACGTTGGAAGCGACATCTCCAACGTGTGCTACATGGTCCAAGGGGATAACCCCCTTGAGGTAAACTCCGAATCCGAGGATGAGGATGTTAATATGTCATATGATGAGCTCAATACTTTTTGCCAATTATTGCTTGAGAAATATGACATGATTAAAAAGAATAATAAAAATTTGAAAAAGGACATTGCTTGCATGCATAATGAACATGACTCATTTAGAGATAATATTGCATGCTTAGAAAAAGATAACAAAAGTTTGAAAAAGAAACTTGATTGCATGCATGTAGAAAATGATTCTTTTAGAAATAAACTTGCATGTTTAGAAAAAGAAAATAAAGATTTGAAAAATGAAAATGTTTCTTTGCTTTCAAAATTGAATGATCTTTGTGAAGGGAACACTATTTTGAAGGATAAGATTGATTTGGTGGAAAAACAAAAGGAATCGTTTTTCAAGAAAATAAATCTTTAAAAAGAAAATTTGTTGAAAAAGAAAAGGATAATGTTTTTCAAAAGAAAAAGAAAAATAATTCTTTATCTCACCATGCTTTACATGCCACAACTAATGAGATTAAGAATTTGAAAATAAGATAGAAAATTTGAGCTCTAATTTGAGCACATGTGCATTCAATCATTCTAAGTTGGAATCTTTGTTTCAAAAGAAACAAGTTCCCCATGCTCATGCACATACACATCATGCTCAAGCTTATGTTGCACATCACGATCACAATCACACTCATAAGCATCATGATAGGGTGTACACTTGTACACATTGTGGTCGCAAAGGCCATTTAGCAAAATATTGTTTTGATAAGAAGCATAACTTATATTTTGCTATGTCTAAAGGATTTTGGGTTCCTTATAATAAAGCTAACCCCATAGGACCCAAGAAAATATGGGTACCAAAACCCCCACCTTTTGCTTGTGATGTAGGTGAGGGCTCTCTCAAAACGTGAGAGGGATGGTACCTTGGTAGTGGATGCACTTGGACATGATGGACATACTTTTGGGTTGCATCGCTATCAAGGAGCTTTGGTGGATCAACCACCATGCTAGGAGCTTTGGAGTTGGTAACAATTTCTAAACTCCTATTTCATTTATGTACATGCTTGTTCATTCATAATATTCATAGCATGTTCATATTTTAAGATTTTGTGTGCTTTATGTGGTAGTTACATGCTTAGATGTAGATTTGTCAAACTTGTATGTATACATATACAAATAGTGAAGTACAATTGATTCTTAAATATTTGGACTTCATGCTCACTTGTATCCACTTTATGTATTTGTATAGACTAGTTTTGATGATTCTCCTTTATACATGTTTTGCCAATTTTTATGATTTACTTCATGTATATGCATGTTTTAATTCAAATCTAATAAATATACATGTATACCCGTGAGTCTCTAGCTTTCATGCAAATATTTGATAGACTCTTTTACAATTTTGGGATATGTATGTGTATTGTTAGATTTGTATAATTCATACATATACCATGAAGATTGTAGTTTTTAATAAAAATGATTTTGTCTTGATAACAATGATTTCTATGTGATTTGAGCTTCAATGACAACTTTCATGAAAATACTATTTACATAACCTTTGAACACTCATCTTTTATTCAAAAATATATTTATGAGCTTTATGGACTATGAGTGCTTGGATTTTTTATGTAATTAGTCTCATTCATGAAAAACATATGATTTGACATATTTGAAGGATCTTTAACTAGTTTTCAAAAACAATTTATACTAGTTATGTATTCTTCAAATAGTTTTTGAGATTGTCACATGATTCAATTTTTCTTAAAATTTAATGCTTCATGATTTGAATATTAGTTTATATGTTAGTTTTTTGTCAACACTAGGATTTATACTTGAACATATCATGGGCCTCAAAAGATCTATTAGTAAGTGTGCTTAAATGCTTATTTGAACCCTTGAAATGTACTTGTATTGCTTAGTTTTGATGATTCATACATATTTAAACTTATGTTCACCTTTTGGATTTGATTTATGATCATGTGCCTTTTATTTCATGTATATGTGTATTTTGCCAAACCTTAAAATATACATGTATAACTCTTGAGTCTTTTGCCTTCAATGCAAATCCATTCATATAGACTCACTTGAGTTTAAGAGATATGTATGTATATTTCATGTATTGTCAAAACATACATATATCTTGACATATAGATTTTGTTTTCAATGATTTAATAAAAAAATATGAGATGATTTTGATGTTTATGATTTTCTAAGGAATATTGTACCTTATTGCCATTTTCATGATGCTATGTTTCACATAACATTAGTACACTCACTTCTTTTGAAACTATTTGGACTTTATAGATTAGAGTGTTTGAGTGTTTTGTGTTTCATTGCTATTTCATGAAAATCCTTAGATTTATTCCTTGATAGAAGGATTTCGTACTAGTTGTTAAACACTCTCATTTAACTAGTTCGAATTCTTCATGTGTTGTTAATGCTAAGCTTAATTCAAATCTTATTTTTCAAGCTTATGCATTAGATTTTAAAATGGTATCAATATTTTTTTTGATATCAAAGAGAAAATTCAAAATTTGTTTTGATAAAATAGAATTAATGATTTTGTTTTGATGAGAAACATTCAAATTTTAATGATTTGTATTGCCCCTCCTTGACTTCTTTATTTTTGACATAAAGGGGGAGAAAATTTGTTGATTTGATTTACTTTGAACCCTTTGTTGATGATTGACAAAAAGGGGGAGAAGTATTTGTGTTTTTGTTTTGATATATATGCTTGATTTCCTTGCTTAAGGGGGAGAAGTATTTGTCCTTCTTACTTAAGGGGAATTAAGATTTATATTTATGCATATGTGTTTTGATTTATGCAAATAGGAGTAAAAAGATTTTGATTTATGCTTGTTGCATCTCCATATTTGCATCCATATTCATGTGCTTCATGATCATATTTATTATTTATTTTGTATGCATGAGTTAAGGGGGAGCTTCTTTGAAGCTTTACTTTAATCCATGCATATATAACTCCATGAGTTTTGTCATCATCAAAAAGGGGGAGATTGTTGGCCCAAAGGCCTATCACTCTAGTTTTGATGATGATCAACTCATGTAGTTATATTTGCTAATGATCTTGTTTAATTAGTGACAGATTCTTTATCAAGATCTTAGTAGGTGCAAAGCTCAACAAAGGATTAAATGTCAAGATTTGGAGCTAGCACGGGGTGATCCAAGGAGCTTTGGATCAAGCTTGGACCAAGTCAAGAAGATGAGAAGCCTTCAAGTGAAGACTTCAAGAAGATGAAGACTTGTGTCTAGGTATAAGATTTTGTTTTTGTTTTAGAAAAAATGTAAAGGATAGATAGTTGGTGGATTGCTCAAGTCTATATCACACACACTCTTGATAGAACTCTTGATAGAATGATTTTCATAAAAGATTTTCCTAGTTAAGAAAAAGATTTTTCATTTGTCAAAATACATTACTTGGTTTTGGTGATCTATTATATGCATATCCTTTAACCAAAACAAGTTTAGTGCTTTATGTCAAAAACTAGATATTTCATCTTGATTGTGTAGTGGATCATATCCATACACACTATGCTTTAAAGTATATCTTGTTTTTGTATTTGATGAAAATTTAGAAAAGCATGTTGTTTTAGAAAAACAGTTTTTATTATGAGCCAATATTTTCAAGTTACAAAAATAGTCAAATCTTCAATAACATGCCTTGATTTTGTGCAAGCATGTTTCTATCTCATAAAACTATTTTTGTAGAATTTCTAAGTATTTATGGGATTTTTATTAAGCAAAAAGACCTATCCTTAAATCCCATATTTTCAGGTTCTGGCAGTTCTGATTTTTCAGAACTGACAGTGGCCGGTCGACCGGGTCGGTCGACCGGACGTGCACAGCGTGCACGCCTGTGTGCACTGGAGGACGGTCGACCGGACCGGTCGACCGCTTAAGAGAGCTTTGCTCTCGGGAATTATCGGTCGACCGGGCTGGTCGACCGACAGAGAGTTTTCTCTCTTCTCCAGTTGCACGGTCGACCGGGCCGGTCGACCGGAGGCTGCAACGGTCGGATTTTTGACCGTTGCCGGTCGACCGACCGGTCGACCGGTAGCTCTGACAGAGCCCAACGGTCAGATTTTTCTGGCCTCTATAAAAGGGGGTTTTGTCATTGTTTTGAGCCAAGATTTTTGGAGACCTTAGAGCCTGTTTTCTCATATTCATTCCAGAGGTTTTTCTCCACAAAAATATTTGAGAGCAAATATTTCCTATCTTAAGGGAAGTTTTATCAAGAGAGTGTTAAAGTGATTTCTTGAGTTTTCCATCAAAGCTTTCTTTCCTTATTTTTCTCACACTACACTTGAGCTTCCATTGTATATCTATCCTATAGGGAGAGTGTTGTAGTGAGTTTGTAATTGGTGATCAAGTGTTAGATCACCAAAGAGATTTCCTTTGTATTTGAGGAGACGGGCAAGTGTGCTCGTTGGTGGTTAGAGTTCGGTTGTGAACTCTTGGTGGTTTGAGGTGCGGCTCGGCGAGTCGGTGGACTTGCGTGTGTAAGGGACTTTGGAGTCCGAGAGCTTGTAGGTGTTGCGGCACCGAGGAGAGATCCATTGGGATCTTGCATAGTGGAAATCCTTCGTGTGTCGAAGGCGGGGATGTAGAGCAAGTGTGCTCGAACCTCGAAACAAACCCTTTGTGTTTGCGATTGCTCACTCTTGCTCTCTTTCTCTTTTTGTCTCTATTTTATATCTTGCATTCATTATTGTGTTCATCTTATATATGCATGATATATTCCCTTGTGCTCATAATTGATATACATACTTGCTTGGGATTGTTGTTAACACTAGTATTCAACCAAGAGAGCCAACGCGGCACCTCAACCCATTCAAGGGGAATCTAGAGGAGTTTGTCCAGAGCCTCGCAAGGGGAATTCGGCAACACTCTTGTGTTATACATAAGTGTTTAATAAAAGAAGTTTAATTTGGTCAACTTAGTTTTAATTCCGCATTATTTGTTCATAAGTGACCATTAGATTAGCCATCACCTATTCACCCTCCCTCTAGGTGACCTTACACAAATATCCAATTGACTTGATTAGGCCCAAAATAAATTAGACTTTAAAACTAATAAGTCTAACAATCTCCCACTTGGGCCAAGCAAGTCATACTGAATAGATATTATGCATAACTTTATGACGTCAAAAAAACTTTAACCGCCGACAAACCACGTTTCAAAACAATCTGGTCCATTAAGAGTCCTGTCACCGAACATGGCGATCGTTACCTTCTGTATAATCGAGGTAGGACCTTCCACATCACAAGTTTTCAGAACCCCTAACGACATAGATCAAATGTGGACGTGTGGCATGGAAATGTCCTCTGATCAAATAAGGTACAATTCCAACTGGTTTCCACTTTATGACTCCAACGAGTCTAGCCTTATGACTCCAACGAGTCTCACTTTATGACTCCAACGAGAGTCTAACTGCTAATTCAACAAACTCAAATGCGCAAAGTAAACTTTAGGAAAAAGCAGTTATAAATTTATTTATCAGAATCAATAAATATCCATAAAGTGCACTTAGAAATAATGTCTGTTACATAAAATTATCCACTCCCACAAATCAGGATATCATAATGACTAGTTCATCCCCATATGAGCAATATGCTCTAAGAATACTTTAGGTGAAAGTCCTTTAATGAGTGGATCTGTAATGTTAAGAATAGTGTCATCACTATCAAACAGACAAAATATGATTCTGAACTTTATCATTGATGACAAGAAACTTGATGTCGATATACTCTTTGACTTTACTGAACTCTTGTCACTATTGTAGTAGAGCGCTATAGCTCTTATTATCACAGTGTAGCTGTAATGGCCTCTCGACTAAATCCACCATCTTCCTACAATAAGGAAAATATAACATGAAGTGGACTTCCTATTATCGATACATACAGCATAATCTGAATCTATGTATCTGATCAGCTGCAACTGATCAGATTTCATGTAGTCTTCTATTGATATCGCATTACCTTCTTGACAGTCTTCCAGAGATCAATCCCATGATTGATCAAGTTTCTGTCAAGTTTCTCAATGGTATATGCTATTCTGGATGGGTACAAACTTGAGCACACATCAGATATCCAACCGCCAATGCATATGAAATGTCTTTCATTTGCTCTTTCCGTAGATCATTCTTGGGACATTAGAGTAGACTTAACTTATCTCCCTTAGTGACAGGCGCATCACCCAAAGAGCAATTCTTCATGCCATATCTATCTAGCACTTTATCGATATAGGCCTTTTGTGATAAACTTAATATTCCACGTGTCCTGTCACGTTGAATCTGGATGCCTATCACAAAAGAAGCGTCTCCAAGATCTTTCATCTCAAAATTCTTTGAGAGAAAACTCTTGATCTCAAGTAGAAGATCTATATCGTTACTTGCTAATAGAATGTCATCCACATATAGCACAAGAAATATAAATCTACTCCCTTTAAATTTATGGTAAATGCATTGATCAACTATATTTTCCTTAAAATCAAAGTCAGATATTACTTGATCAAATTTCAAATACTATTGACGGGATGCTTGCTTTAAACCATAAATGGATTTCTTTAATTTGCAAACCAAATATTATGAAACTTTCACTTTAAAACTTTATGGTTGCACCATATAAATTTCTTCTCAATGCTACCATTAAGAAAGACAATCTTAACATCCATTTGGTATAAGTTCAGGTCAAAGTGAACCACCAGTGCCATAATAATCTTCAAAGAATGCTTAATGAAAACTAGGGGAAAGTCTCCTTATAGTCAATGCCTTCTTTTTTTTTTTTTTTTTGAGTGAATCCCTTTGTGACAAGATGTGCCTTATACCTTTCGACATTACCTTTCGAATCCCGCTTGGTTTTGAATACTCATTTACAACCAATCGGTTTCTTTCCTTCAGGCAACTCTACTAAATCCCAAACATCTTTGTCCTTTATGGATTTTAACTCATCTTTCATGGCATTTGACCACTTATTGGAGTGAATGTTGAGTTTGGCCTCATTTAAGAATACGGGGTCATCCTCTAGCCTTATGTCAAACTCATGCTATTGGAGATAAACTATATAGTCATTTGTAATGACTGATCTCCTCTTCCTAGTTGATCTCCTAGGCACTTGTGGTTGAGAATTTTCAGTTTCTACCTCACCAGCATGATCTACTTCAGGATGAACTGTATATGTATCTTGTAAGGATGTAACTGTATTTTCATCTTGAAGTGGAACAACTACTTTATCATTTGGAACAATTGTCATGGGTATAACAATATGTTCTTTCTTAAATATAAAATCTTTATGTAGTTGACTCCCACTGTTCTGAATATTCTCAAAAAATTTAGCAATCCGTCTTTATGTTCTTAGTGGAGGGACATAAAACTTAAAGCCTTTATACCTCTCAGAAAACCCTACGAATAAACAACTACTGTCATTGAGTCCAACTTCTTCTCATATGTATAATATGGCCGAGCTTCCGCTTGACAACCCAAACATATAGATGCCTAATACTGAGAGATTTCCCAGTCCATAACTCATATGGGGTTTTAGTTACTGTTTTGCTAGGTATTCTATTAAGGAGGTGACAACCATTTTAAGGCTTCAATATATAATGACTCTGGTAGAGTAGTGTGAGCTATCATACTCCCAACCATATCCTTTAGTGTGTGATTTTATCTCTCAGCAATACCATTTGACGAGGTGTCCCTGATATGGTGTACTAAGCGACAATACCACTCTTTCAGAAATTGACAAATGATTCTGGACATTTACCTGATTCGTCGTATCTGTCATAGTACTCACACCATGATCAAATCTAACGGCTTTAAACATGTCCAATGATTGAGATTTCTCATGGAACAAGTACAAGTACCTATAACGAGAGTAATTGTCTGTAAAAGTGATGAAATATTCATGGCCATTCTAAGAAGCTGTAGGGAATGGACCACAAATGTCTGTATACACCAAATTAAGACACTTGAACTTCGTCTAGTACCAAACTTTCTAATGTTTCTTTAATTAATTTTCGCTTAGTGCCTATACTATTCACATATAGAGATTCAGTATATAAAGCATGAAGTTTCAATTTATATAGCCATCAATTAGAATTCTAGTACCAACAACTTTAGGTTTGGAAAGTAGACTAAGCATTTCATTATCAAGAGTGACAGCAAACTAGATCTGTCTAACAAATGAAATAGAAATATGATTCCGCCTAAAAGGACGGTACATATAAAGTCTCATCCAAATCTAAAATAAAAAACCAGAATCTAATTTAAGCCTACAAACTCCAATAGCTTTAATTGCAATTTTATTTCCATCACCCATGTATACGTATCGCTCAGCTGGGCTGGGCCTCCTTTGGGTTTGGAAGTTCCGCATTGAATCGCTTATGTGAATTATCTATTCATAATTTATAAAGTGGCACTATAGCTAAATTAATCTCAAACAAAACATAAATATGAGATATACCCGCTAAATAGTCATTTTTGATACTTTATGCATTCCTACTTGAGGTGGCTTACTTTCTTACAGAAAAAGTATTCAATGACCTTAGGCTATTTTTCTGCACTTTTGCCACTTAGGATCAGCCACTGTAGTGATGTTTATGTTCCTCCCTTTAGTTTCACTTTCCTTTTCTTATTAGAAGTTTACCCTGGATGCTAAGTGAGCACTGACTTTATCGGGCATAGCACTTCTAATAGTTATAGGAATAGTGTACTTTATGATCATTAGACACCTCTTGTAAGATCTCTCCCACGTACCATAATTGACCTTTTCTTTATTGAACTTTTATTAGTGATAGTAGAGATCCATCAATCTTTAAGGTGTACTCTAGGTGCATGAATTCAAGAACGATCATTTACTGGTCTTACCACTTCTTAAAGTTTATACCATTCAATTTAAACTACATAAGTGTACAATTTCTCATCAGTTTAACATAAACATTGTATTTAATAAAATTCTACTGTAATAGCCATAAAAAATGAATTTTAGAAAATGCAACCAGTCTAACCGATAGAGCTGCCGGTTAAACTTTCAGAACAAGTTGTGTCTCTATATGCCAACACTGTACTGGCCCAATATAGATATCCTAAAGTCTAGGTCCTATGTAAGAGAACAGCCTTCCTTTGGGCCGACTGTCACTTTATAGGATTGGTCCTAAAGTTTAAGTAATCTATATTGGCCATATAATATATGTAATGACCCGGCCATAATGACAACCTTCCTTTGGGCCGATTGCCACACTCATGGACCACACAAATTTATGCATCTGTATTCTTGTTCCGCCATCGGACTAGTTGATGAGGGTAATGCAATATGGGCCAATAGTGTGATAACCTTCCTTTGGGCCGATTACCACACATCAAGGTTCTCCCACTTGCATTACCCACATCAAGTATCCGACGCCGTACATAATTCGGCCAAACAATAGTCTTCCTTTGGGCTGGCTATTGTCCGCATGAACTACATACGCAATTAATAAGCTCTTTTATAAATTCTTTAGCTTGAACATGTATATATCTTTATCTGTGTGTTATTAACTGTAGTATACATCAATATTCATTATGCTAGACAATATAAGCAATATAATATTGATGATAAAGCGGAAGCATGTAAGGGTACACATAACCATGATAAACAAACACTTCAATGCCTTCTTTATGTCAACTAACTACTGTTTTGTCATGTCTAATGCCTGTAATACTGTAGTGCTCGTCAAGAGCTTCGAAACGGCTGTTTACATGCCAAAACAGAGGTCGTATGAGCCCGTAACGGCTAATTGAAGTTTCTATTGGCAAAACGGGTCTGCAGTGCTAACGGGTCTGAATCAGACCCGACCCGCAATGGTTAAGTTATTGGTTTCCTTTCTTATTGGGTTGGGTTTAAATAAACTGAATAAAAACCCAATTAGCTTTATGTGAGATTGATTGGGATTAGGTTTCTTTATTTGAGTAGAATTCTATCCCAAAATATCCTTAATAGACTAGAATTATATCTCAATCATAATACCCAAATCAATCTCAACAATCCCAATTGAAAATTAATATGAGATTAATTAGGAGTAAGTTTCCTTATTAGAGTAAAATTCAATCTCTAAATTTTTGAATCCTAATTAATCTCATAATCCCAAATTAAGGAAACCCTAAATAATTAACCTTTTTTTTTTAAATTTAAATTATTCTTCACAATACCCGATTTGCCTTACATGTGCATGCATGCAGACACATGTCTGCATGCATGCAGGCCATGCCTTTTTTTTTTTTTTTTGTTTAATAACTTTAAAGCATGCGCTGGAAACCAGCGCATGCAATCTAAAATCCTTTTTTTTTTTTTTAATCGTTGCATGCAGGCGCCTGCAAGCACCTGCATGCACACAGGCAGGCAATTTTTTTTTTTTTTTTTTTTTGTAATCTTTGCTGCATGCAAATTGCTTGCATGCAGACGACAGTGTACCCTTTTTTTTATTATTATTAATTTAGAATAACACACAAATCAAATTTCATAAAAAAAATATATACATGTTAAATTCAATAAAAATCACTCCTTTTAACCTTTTTGATCCAACATATGGACACAAAAATATTTATTGAATCAAAGGAGATAATTTTATTATATTTATAGATCGAGATCATAATTTCTGTAAATCCCTATGATCTGATAAAGAGGAGGCTGATACCAATTGTTAGATCTAAATTTATTCCATATAAGATCTACACATATACTGTAAGCCTCTTTATCATGATCAAAGGGAAGGAGGGTTTTAGGCATACCTGATTCCATCGCGAGGATGCCGAATATTGCACGATCTCGAAGGCGCCGGAGTTGAGGGAGAGGATTCTTCTCTCCAGCCACCAAGTTCTCTTCTTTATCCTTAGAGGAGATGAGAGGCCTCTAAGAGAGAGATGATTATTCTTGTTGGTGGAGAGGGAACCCTACTCATGATATATATAGCATCAAGAAACCCTAGTTCAACTCATCATAGATCTAGGCCCTTGATTTATAACACGAGTTTCACACGTGTAGATGAGTCCCACATTCTAATTTAAATACACTCATGGCTAAGTGTAATTGAAAACGTGTCTAGACTCAAACCATTTAGGTTTGATCAATTCTTTATTAGGTCAAACAACATAGGTTAAGTGGGCGGGTGCAATATCCAATTGACTTGATTAGGCCCAAAATAAATTAGACTTTAAAACTAATAAGTCTAACATTTCTAACACTATTCCTTAACACCTCATCGCAAACTCGCAATGAATGAAAATTTGTGAGTTCGAATTACAGAAAAAATATCTGTTGAAAAATCTGAAAACTGATGATATACTACTCCTTAACAAGAGTTGTCAGAGTTTTAGATATGAGTAATGCTATAGATCGTCCACTCTCTTACTCTATTGCTCGAAAGAAATATGTAGGGATCTCGCGCACTTTTCTCGTGTAGATGTTGATAAGATGAATCTTTAGGACACAGCGGGAGTTTGAGGCATTACTCAAGATTTAGCATTTCGGCGGCTATGAAAGTATGTGAAAATTGGACGCAAGATATTGGCTGAGACTGACATGATCAATTGCCTGCATATATGCGCAAAAAAAAAGAAAAAAATGCTGCATGCGGCCATGGATGCACAAGTAGTAGCTGTCACTGCTTTGGATGTTAGCATCTTGATAAAGATGACCACTTGTTGGCTGACACTCACGGCTGAAGACCAACGATCAGTAAGCAAGAGATACCGAACAATTGGCTGTAGAAATGACACGGTCACTTGCACTTCTTCAAGCTTCGATCACTCTAGTTTCAGAACTTTATCAGAGAGAGAAAGTGATCAATAGTAGTAGATGAAGTTTATGTGGAGGCTACACGGCCTCAAACATATATTGTGAATAAGAGAGCAGCTTTTTGGCTATCAGAGATGAGTTAAACGGGAGAAAATCTTGCAAAGTTTTCCTAGGTTCGAGTATGAAATTGGCAAGTAGTGAAGTTTTTTTTTTTCCCTTCTGTTTTTACGCTACTTCATTGCAAGAAGACATTGTGATCCGAATGCAGATTGCACAACTGCACATTTGGACTAGTTTGCGAGAGGATCATGGCTTGTATGTTGAGCCTGTTTCTACAGTTGCTGTAGGCAGAATTTGGAGGGGTTTCATGATGTTGGGGCTTCCTCTTTGATGAATTCTTTGCTTCAAGAAACTGCCCTTTTTTTTTTTTTTTGTGGAGATAAGCCAAACTCGCAAAAACGCGAGATTATCTTCTTTTTGTTTCTTTTTATTATGTTAATACCACCTACTTCATTCTCTAATTTACTATGACATCCGTAAAAACTGCATTCGGAGGTATATGGTATATGTGTTTTGATCGAACTACATATATTTGTTTATTTTCTTATATTGTGGGTCACGTCTCATCACGAGGAATGAGTGGAGATCTGTCTTCCCTTTGCAGAGTATCAATGATTTCGATGCCCTACGGAGCGAAGAAAAAGTCTACAATCCCACTCGTTTCTCGGGTGTTGACGGTTCCTCACGGAGACTGTCAGCCTACAAAAAGCCAGTCCTTATTTTCTTGTTTGTTCTTTGAATTACGAAGGGGAGACGGAATCCTTCCGGCGGAGGAAGACCCCCCTCCAGGGTACAATTTGTTCCCAATATTTGGTTTTTATGTGAATTGAAGTTAAGTGCATTTCTATATATCAACTTATCATTTTTTTTCCCATTCTTCTTGACTTTTTTCAAGTTTAGGAAAATTTAGAAAAAAAAGGTCCATAGTTTTCTTATTTAAGAAGTTGACACTTGTTATAAGAGAGTTGACACCATGTGGGTGCTAGTCATAGAATCTTATCAAATATTCTATGAAGTCTTTGCTCTATTGCTAACTCTATTTTGATGGAACTAAGATTTAAATGATGGTGACGACGATGGCGATGACATCAGTTCCCGATCCCCTCTTGTGCTAGTCATAGAATCTTATCAAATATTCTATGAAATCTTTGCTCTATTGCTAACTCTATTTTGATGGAACTAAGATTTAAATGATGGTGACGACGATGGCGATGACATCAGTTCCCGATCCCCTCTTGTCTGCACAATGATCATTCATCGAAAGATCACATCTTCCACTGTGTCGATTCAGTCTCTTCTTTGAAGCACAGAACCACAAGCATGATGTTGTTATATGAATGGGAATGATTAGCAACTGCGGTCACCTGAAGAGCTCTTTTTTTCCAATGATTGAAACCATGTTGGTTTTTCTGATAAGAGCAAAATCATTGGACCAAGATTCTTCATTGCTCTCATTGGATGCCTAGGCTGCTGGGTTTGGGTCGGGCAAAACCTAGCCCGTACAAACGTGGGCCTAAAGCCCAAAATTTAAACAAAAGTGATACAATGACTGGGGAGACGAGGACAGAGCCTACTTGACAGCTGACCTAAGCCCGGCCCAATCAGTCACTGTCCTTTTGCTTACTTTAGTCCTCACATGAAATGTGGTCTAGTTGCTTTCAAAGTGCCCTTTTTAAAGAAATTTGTTCCCCTATCAACCATATATCAGTATTGTCCTCTGTGTGTGGTCACACGGCAAGTCAGTGGGTTTGCTCCTCATCATCAGGTGCCGATTCGAAATCCACGAGAACTTTTTTTTTCACAGGGCAATACCTTAGACTTAACCAATCACATGTGGAAGGGATTTGTATGTGGTGTACAGAGATTAGTCTGAAGAGCGAAGCCCCCTAGGATACCATATTACCATCATTGACTCCTTGCTATATAATCTAGACTTTGTATATAAGGAAAATAGAACTAAAAGCAAAATAAGAAGAAAATAAATAGGGAATAGACAATGAGAACACAAATTACATGGTTAGCTATGCTTTACGCTTCACAAGTCACAACAGATAGAAATTGTACTTTCTTTCCAATTGATTCGCTTTAAAATATACATTTGGATTGGATTTAGAGGATTCTGATACGATCTTAATGTTCCTGCTATTGCGGTTGAGAGAATTACATCTGTCGTACGCTAAAATCTTTGTTTAACGATCAAATCCATGTACACATCCATAAGGGCCTAATTGTTCTCGTTTAGGGTAATTAATTAGCAAGTGGGTCCTTTTGTATTATAGCTAAATTAGTAACCAAAGCTCCACATTTTGTCCTTAAGCAAATGGTTAACACTACCAATCAAACCAGGTATCTACAAGGCCTTGCAATCAACAGTAAGAGGCTGTTTGTTTGCCCATGAGATCCCACTTTTTTTGTCACTGCTTTGCGGGCTCCACCGCCCCACCCCCACCCCCCCCCCCCCCCCCCCCCCCCCCTCAAAAAAATGTGTTTGTTTGACAATAAAGAAAGGGAGAAACTTGATGCCACATCAAATTTTTTGGGTGTCAGTTTTCGGTTCTTATGGGAGAGAAAACGTCCTGAAATCTGACAGTGAGCACTTAATTATTTATTTCGCTGCCTCTCTCTCTGTTAGGGTTACTCGCCCTCTCTTGGCGCTTCAACTGCCCTCCTCTCCCTCTTTCTCGCTGATGATCTCCCCTCTCACGTCATTTTACCTCCTCTCTCGCTCACTCTCAGCGCTGATCTACTCTCTCCGCCACTTGATCTTTCATCTCCCTCTCTCACAGCCCCTATCTCGTTGTCTTCATCTCCTTATGTTAGCTTTGCATTTGTCCTTATCGTCGTGCTCTTCTCATCGCCATTGCGAGTCTCCCCACCTCCTCTGCTAGGCTCCCCAATTAAAAAAATAAATGATGGGCTTCACTCTCACTTAGGATTACTCCCTGATAGTCTCCTCTCTATTTCTGAAATTGGTGAAAGTCTGGGCTTCAGATCCAGTGTGGGGGCGGAGTGGTCTTGTTGGGTGGTCGAATTCAAGGTTATAGCCGCTGATTGGAGGAAATTGCAGAGGATGATCTGTGTGCAGGGCTAGTTTGGATAATTTTAGAGAGTGCGTTTAGCAATTTTGTGGATGTGTTAAGTAGTAGAGTTTTGTTAAGCAATTTTATGAGTGTGAATAGTCGTTAGGAGTAGTCATGTATGTTTGAATGTCTTAATTTATGACCAAAATGGCCTTAGATCACTATGCGTATGACACATTTTTTAGGTCATAAATTAAAGGTATTTTGATCATAAATTAGTCATATATAACCTATGTAAGTAATCACCATATATATGTTAACGGGATGTGGTTTTAGGAAATTTTGAATTAATTCAAGATAGTTTATTTGAGATTTTCTAAATTGAGGGGATCTTCTGAAAAACCCATTAAAATTTAAAGGAGTATTAAGAAATTAGTCTAATTTTAATATATAGAGAAAAAGAGAAAATAAGTAATATAGTGTTTAACATGTGCCTCCCACACTCTCCCTCTTCTGGTGTCTGGAAACACTGAATTACCATTTGAGGTTAGGAATCAAAGCATGAGAATTTGTCAAAGCAAGGCAAAAAGTGCCATGACTCTAACCTGATCCTGATTTGTTATATTGGGTGGAACTAGAACAATATCTCTTGAGAAAGATGCTTTTAGCCTTGGCTCCCCCCCCCCCCCCCCCCCCACCACACCCCCCCCCCAAACACACACACACACACACACTTTCCTAGCACCAAACTAATATCAGCTACACCACTTCCCTAATGTGACAATAATGGTGCTGCAGGTGTCACAAACTGCTCCATCTTGGTGCACTTGGGCTCATCTTGGGCTCATTTGGGCTCATCTCATGTGGTGAGAGGTTCTAGAGTCTTCTTGGATAATATTATAAATACTATATAAAGTGAGATATTCCCTAGAAGATTCCATTAGAAGGATATCTCATAGGAGATTCCTAGAGGATTCTAAAACAAGATATTTAGGGATGAATATAAGGGAGTTTCTATATATTCTAGAAGCCTCTAATTCTAGAGAATTCTTGTACAAGCCCTTGCCTATAAATAGGGGCCAAGGGTGCTCATTTGTAATCATCAAAGAAAGTAAGAGTAAGCAATATAAGCTTCCACTTCTTCTCCAAGTGTTCTCTCTCTTGAGTGAGTGAGTGTGAGGGTTAGGCTGACTTAGCTTCGCTTCTAAGGAGAAAAAGCGAGTTAAGTGCCGCACGGGTTCGAGTGGTTCGAAGTCAAAAGAATCCGCCCGTGACAGTTGGTATCAGAGCTTAGATTCGGGAGTGATAATGTCGAGCCCCGATCTTCGTTCCGAGATGGGTGGAGTTGTAGATCCAAAGGATGCCCCCAAGCCTCGTAGGGAGAAATCCCGAGATGTCATGGTGACGCTGGAGGCACGGTTAGCTAAGATGGAGCTTACCGTGGCAGATAAGCTGGAGGCTTACGACGAGCGCATCGAGAAGCTAGAGTCTGCGGGAGACGAGCTTCAGGAGGAGATGCAGTCGGCCTTGAATTCCACCGTCGACATGTTGCAGCAAGGGAACACTTCCTTGAGGGAGGAGAACGCGGTTCTGCGGAACCACGTGGAGGTACTCTTGAAGGAGTTGGCCAAGCTTAAGAAGAGGATCGACCACCACGATGTCGCATTGACAACTCGAGGTATGGTGTCACATCCTCTTATGGCTAAAGATATATTGAAGCCGAAGCCTTACAAGGGGTCTCAGAATACTCGGGAGATTGATAACTTCCTTTGGACCATGGAAGTCTACTTCAATGCTGTCGGATTTCGAGACGATGCATCCAAGATTCAAACTGTGCCTCTTTATCTTGAAGACATCGCTACGTTGTGGTGGCGTAGGCGATGTGAAGATATGAAGAAGGGCACATGCTCCATCAACACATGGGAAGAGTTCAAGGCAGATCTTAGGCGACAGTTCTATCCGGAGAATGCCGAGGACGAGGCCCGAGGTAAACTCCGACGCCTTACCCAAAAAGGTTCCATTCGTGATTATGTCAAAGAATTTTCAGAACTACTGTTGGAGATCCCCGACATGGGCGAGAAAGACTCCCTATTCTCGTTCATGGATGGCCTCTCTGGATGGGCCAGGATGGAATTACAAAGGCGAGGGGTCCAAACCCTTGCCTAAGCCATGCAAGTGGCCGAGTCTCTTATCGAGTTCAAGAAGATAGAAGATTCATCCAAACAAAAGATAAGAGGAGCAAGCCTGCTAAAGGTGGGGGAGAAAAGGAGAAACCATCTAAGGAGTTCCCACCTAAGCCGGCATTTGAGAAGGGAAAGTTCCGCGACAACACCAATGGAGGAGGCGATCGTCCGAAGAAGTTAGCATGCTACTTTTGCGAAGATCCCCACAAAGCCATGGACTGTCCCAAGAGGGCTAATCTCGCTGCTCTTGTCCAAAAGGAAGAAGAAAAGCAACCGGAGGAGACTAGGCTTCACTCACTTCGTCTCCTCAATGCGATCAAGGCAAATGTGGATGAAAAGCCTCGAGGGCAATGTTCGTCGAGACAACCATCTCCGGTAAGACCTTCAAGGCCCTTCTAAATACTGAAACTTCTCATCTTCTTATTTCAAGTGATGTTGCTAGCAAGTTGGGCCTTAAGATCTCTAAGGGAGGAGGCACCATTAAGGCCGTCAACTCTAGTCCCACTCCTATCGATGGCGTAGCTTACAAGGTGGATGTGAGCATAGGGGAGCGGCATGGCCAGGAGAACCTGACAGTCGTGACTATGGACGACTTCGATGTGGTGCTTGGCTTGGAGTTTCTGGACAAAGTGAAGGTCGTGTTGGTTCCCTACACCAACACCATGTGCATCCTTGAAGGGAAGGCGTGCACAGTTCAGATCAAGCGGGAGAGCGTATCATCCAAAATGCTCTCGGCATTACAAATATCCAAGGAGTTCGACGTCATGAGCCGACCTTTCTTGCTACCATTAAGGTGGAGGAAGGTTCAAAGGAAGGAGAAGACGTGCCCAAGGAGATCCGAGGCGTCTTGGAAGCCTACCAGGACATCATGCCCGCCAAGCTGCCAAGTAAGCTTCTACCTAGGAGAGAGGTGGACCACAAAATCGAGCTCGAGTCCGGAACTCGACCTCCGACCATGGGTCCTTATCGCATGGCGCCACCAGAGCTGGAAGAACTTCGAAAGCAACTGAAGGAGTTGTTGGATGCCGGATATATTCGTCTGTCGAAGGCTCCCTATGGTGCACCAGTGCTCTTTCAGAAAAAGCATGATGGTTCATTGCGGCTTTGCATCAACTACCGAGCGCTAAACAAGATCACGGTGAAAAATAAGTACCCTATTCCTCTGATAGCGGACTTGTTCGACAGGTTGGGTCAAGCAAGATACTTTACCAAGCTTGACTTACGCTCGGGGTATTATCAAATGCGGATTGCAGAAGGAGATGAATCGAAGACCGCGTGCGTGACCGAGTACAGATCGTACGAGTTCCTAGTTATGCCATTCGGTCTCACCAACGCACCGGCCACATTTTGCACTCTGATGAATAAAGTGTTGGAGCCCTTCTTGGACCATTTTGTGGTGGTCTACCTGGACGATATTGTGGTTTATAGCCAGACCATAGACGAGCATGTGGAGCACTTGAGGCAAGTGTTCCAGGCCCTCAGAAGCAACGAGCTTTATGTGAAAAGGGAGAAGTGCTCGTTCGCACAAGAGGAAGTGATGTTCCTCGGCCACACCATTGGAAGAGGAAAGATTCGGATGGATCAAGCCAAGATCCAGGCCATATTGGAGTGGGAACCTCCCACCAAGGTGACGGAGCTGCGATCTTTCCTTGGCTTAGTAAACTACTATCGGAGGTTCATCAAGAGCTATTCAGCGATGGCTGCTCCACTCAACGATTTGCTGAAGAAAAATCTGGCTTGAGATTGGAGTTCAAAATGCCAGGGGGCGTTCGAGGCTTTGAAGAGAGCTGTGACGGAGGAACCAGTTCTCGCACTACCCGACTTCAGCAAGCCATATGAAGTGCACACCGATGCAAGTGGCTTCGCGATTGGAGGGGTGTTGATGCAGGAAGGACACCCTGTGGCCTATGAGAGTCGGAAGCTCAACGATACCGAGAGGCAGTATACTGTACAGGAGAAGGAGATGACAGCTGTGGTTCACTGTCTTCGTGTATGGAGACACTACCTACTTGGCTCGAGGTTCGTGGTGAAGACGGACAATGTGGCCACCAGCTTCTTTCAGACCCAAAAGAAGTTGTCTCCCAAGCAGGCGCGATGGCAAGACTTCCTAGCCGAGTTCGACTATGTGCTCGAGTACAAGCCAGGAAGAATCAACTTAGTAGCGGATGCACTAAGTCGAAAGGCTGAGTTCGCTGCTATGCTGAGTCATCCTCAGAGTCCCTTACTCGATCGCATCAAAGAAGGCTTGGCTCAGGACCCTACAGCCAAGAACATGATGGAGTATGCTAAGGAAGGTAAGACTCAGAGGTTCTGGCTAGAAGGAAATCTGCTTTATACGAAGGGGAGGCGGTTGTATGTGCCGCTGTTCGGGAACCTAAGGAGGGAGCTTCTCAAGGAGTGCCATGACTCACAGTGGGCGGGACATCCAGGTGTACACCGTACCTTAGCTCTCACAGAAGAAAATTATTGTTGGCCTCGCATGAGGGATGATGTTGAGGCCTATGTGAAGACTTGTCTTGTGTGCCAACAAGACAAGACGGAGCAAAGGGTACCGACCGGATTGCTGGAACCACTACCGATTCCAGAATGACCTTGGGAAAGCATCTCCATGGACTTCATCATGGCCTTACCCAAGTCTGAGGGGTGCAATATTATTATGGTGGTGGTCGAACGGTTCTCAAAGTATGGCATCTTCATCCAGCCCCAACCAAGTGTCCAGCCGAGGTAGCAGCCCCACTATTTCTGAAGCATGTGGTGAAGTATTGGGGTTTGCCTAAGACGATCGTGAGTGATCGAGATGGCCGCTTCACAGGTAGGTTCTGGACGGAGCTCTTTAAGCTCATGGGGTCGGACTTGAACTTCTTGATTGGTAGTGAAAAGTGCATTTTTATCATTACATTTACCATCACATTTTCATATTTATTCATATAATTCTGCACATTTACTAATATTTTGTTATTTATTGTGTGCAGGCCTCGAAATATTAAAATAAAGAAATAAAGCTTAAAAAGAAGCCCAAAAGCTCATATTCAAGCCCAATGTAAAAGTTGCAAATATTAATTGCCAAAATTGCAAATACTAAGGGCAAAAGTTGCAAATACAAAGAAGAGGGAAGGATAGACTTCTATTCAACCCTAAACACTTGCAGGATGAGGATAAAAGCTAAAGAAGAGAGTGCAAAGATAAGGAAATTAGTGGATAAAAGATTTGGGATCTAGTAACTTGCTTCCCAAGTTATATCCAAATCCAAAGATAAAGAGCCAGGATCAAACTTCCAGAAGCAAACGCCCAGATAGACGGACCAGGAGAGGCCACGCGCCAAAGCGCGCGGCCAACCGACGCCACGTGGCCGCGGAAACGCGGCCCAAGCCGCGTTTCCGTGGCAAAATGGATAAGCCAGGGCAACAGGTTTCGTGGAGGAGTTCGATCTGGACTCTACTGCCTTCTGCACCTATAAATACCCCTGCAGTGCAACCGAGAAGGGCCCCAGCGAAATACAGAGGGCCAATCTAGGGTTTTCTTAGGCTTGTAGTTTAGGTTTTCTTTGCTTTTTGTAATTTTTATGTAAGTGAGGGAGAGGGTTATGTTGAGAGTGACACCGATGTATGCTCCTCTTCTCTTCCATTATATCAAGTAATAAAGGTAACATTTATTTTTGTGTCATTGTTTTATTTTCCTTTTTATTTTCTTTTCCTTTTCTATTTTATTTCTGTTGGTCTTTGATGAGCATACAAGTGATTTCCAAAGCACAAGTATAACGAATCTTGGTGGTGCCAACGATACTTCATGGAGATGTTCTCCTCCTCAAGGTACGTATCACTTCATTCTTGCCCAGCTTGATGATATAATGCGAACAGGGGACTGAGATCGATCCTATGGTTTATGCGTTCAAACGCCTCCGAAGCAAGGTAGAACGTGTTAGGTTTTCACGTAATTCATCAACCATACGAAGGTAAGTGTTTATTCTATTTTCTTGTTTTAGATTAATCATCAACACCTCTCCTTCAAATTCTTTCTTTCCCATCTCATTGTAATTATCACTTTTTCATCTTCTTTATCTACGCCTTCTTCCTAACCTAACTTTAAATATTATTTCTATTTTCCTTTTAATAACTAAAAGAAAATAATTTTTAGAGAATCTTACTTAAACGCTTCCATCGCTAGTCCCTCCCTGAGGATCACGACCCGCATAGCCTTTGCTACATTGGATAGTATTGAGCACCTCGCACACCTTTACTTCTCAATCTGATATTCTATGTTTTGTGTGCAGGAAAATCTCAATCAAAATTTTGGCGCCGTTGCCGGGGAGGGACGGTAAGTTTATCTCTAAAAAAAAATTAATTATTAACTAATTCTTTTATTCTTTCTGTTTGCATGTTTGGAGAACAGAAAACAGCAGAAGTGGACATATAGCAACTCTGTGCCTCTGCCCTCGAAGGCAGAGCATCAGAGCCTACTACAGTGCCACGGATCCGCGGCAAAGCCGCGTTTCCGCGGCCTTAGTAGTTCATTACTGACAGATCTTTCTGCAGGTTGCTAAAAATTGCAAGATTTGTTTTCTGTTCTGTTAAAATTTGTTCTGTGATAAACCTGTATACTGCTAATTAATCAACAGTAAAATATTTGTTGAAAAAGATAAAAATTGATTAGACGTTTGCATCCTAGGCACGTGTCTTTTCAATTCCTTTATTTTACTGTTGAAGAGTGCTGGAGCAAGGTACGTTCGCATTGCATGTAGAATAGGACTCATCTCTTGGTTGATTTTCATGCTTTGAGTGAATCTTATTTACATATTTTGTACACTTGCATAAATTTATTTTAAGGGCATAACCCATTAACAAGATAAGGTGGGGATTTCATCACCCTTCCTTGGCCCAAAAATCATATTCCAAGCACTCACTAACCCAAGCCTAATTAAAATTAAGTAGACGTTGGCCCTAGGGACATCTCAGACTCAATTAGGAGATTATCCTAAGGGGGAACAGTGTTGGAATTTGACTCCTGCCAAATCAGTGTCTAGGAAGGGGATTGAGGGCCGAAAGCCCGAAGATTGGTGGTTATTTAATTAAGGAACGTCTTTGACGGAAAACCTCCCACCAATCTTGCCCTGACCTGGCTGATTAACTTGTGGTTAAAGTCTACACCCTACCTCCTGTGGACAGTCTAACCAGTTAGGAATCGTCTAGGTCATAGGTCTACCCTAACTTAGGTTAGAAATTTTTCTTTTTTGTTTGCTTGTTTGTTTATTTTGTTTTTCTTTGATTGTGTTTGTGTGATATGGCATATAACAATAATTTTTTCAATTTTAATCCATATTACACACCACCCTCTTTTTCGGATATTGCCAACCCGGCATATCATAACTTTGACCAATCTAGTGTGCCGGAATGGTCTTATCCGAATGCATATAACCCATGCCCCCATCTTATGACCATAATTTTCAAACCACTTTCAACTCTTCACAGAGTTCATGGGGTTTCGCTTCCCCCGAGTCCAATTTTCAACCAACTTATCCTCCGTATCCACCTTGTCCACAATATTCCCAAGATTCATACTCAGATCCACCCATTCAGAATAGTAAACCATCTATCTTAGAAATGATGAGTATGCATGAGTCCAAGCAACAATTACCATCAATCTTTGACATGATGATGCGTGAGTCCAAGCAACAATCACAAAATCTGACTGACTCACAACTTCATCACGATTACACTTCCTCTTTTCAAGTCCAATCACAAAATGATGCACCAATCGACTATGAAAAGATGCTTGAAGCCATGACTCAGGCTAGATTAGCTCGTGATCATGAAATAGATTTGATGGTTCAATCTTTACGTTCTCACCGTTCGGCCATTTCTGATATGGTTAATCATTCTGTTAAAGCCGACGAGCCACGTTGCTTTGGACAACAAGATTCTAATTCAGTACCACCATGTGAACTTGCTGAAACTCCAATTTCTGATAGTTTGGCAAGTTATTCCTTTCCTGAAATAAACTTGAGCATGAATATGATCATGATCCCCAACTTGATGATTCAATTTTACTTCCTGATTCAATAATGACTCCGGTATCTCCACCTGATTTTACTTTTCCCGAGTCAACATTGGATCCTGTGCCAATTCATCATGAAATTGAATCACCCATTTTTGATGATCATATTGAACTTGACCATTTTGCAATTTTGAAAGTCCCATGGATAAATTGGCAAGTTCTACTTTTTATGATATTGAGCTCAATGAGTTATGTGACCTAGATTCTCAAATTCCTGAATCATTATTGACTCCTGTTTTGTTACCCGACTTAGGTAATCATTTAGAGTCAGTTTTGATTCCCACACCTATCATTCCTGAACTTGAATCACCAACATTGAGTCACATTCCATTTTGGGAAACTGATTGTGGACTTGAGTTTCAGCTTATTGATTTGGACCCACTTCCTGAACCTAGCCCGACTCCTGAACCATTACTTGATTTAAGTTTCTTTCCTGAGTCGGTATTCGTTCCCGTACTTCCCACGTCCAAGTCAATCATTCCATCTTTTCACACTCCATTTTGGGACAAGGCGGTTGACACAATTGACTCTGAAAATAATTATGAAATTTGGAAATTTGATGGGGTGGAATTTTTAAAAAATGTTCATACAGACATCATTTTAGTGGGTTATACAAGAAAAATTTCTGGTGGGTTCCTCCGAATTCCACGAAAAGTAGATTGGGCCACATTTCGTGGACCAATTAGACCACCACCGGAACCACCACCTTAAGGTAACTTCTGCCCTCCCTTCTTCTTTTTCATGCATACATGCATACATTCATACATTGAGGACAATGCATGAGATAAGTGTGGAGGGAGGCTTTACTAACATACTAACATAGTTAGAAACTAACAAAATTGCTAATTAAAAAAAGGACAATATTTTGACTTATCTTTTGAAAGAAATCTAAGTTAGTCTTAAGAATTAGGAAAATCATGATTAGGATTTCTAAAAACTTGGTCAAAATAAATAAATTGTTTAATTTTTAGGTATAGGAGGAGAAATTGAATCAGTAATTAGTCTTGATTTTTACCTTAATGAAATGTGCATACCTGATGCATATCTAGGATTCTAAGACAAAGACCCTTGTGCCTCATTTATATATATAAAAAATCACTAATTAAGCTGGATACATGTGCCTCAAGAAGCTTAAGTATTCACGCCTAAAGGTGAGGTTCTGAATAAAATAAAGCCCTTAGTTTTGTGGCCTAGTTCACTTGAATTTGAGTCTGCGGGGTGTTTTCTCACCTGGTGCCCTAAAGCCGACCGGTTTGGGAGCCACCGACTTTAAGTTCGCTACATGGGTGGATTAGAAAGCCTAAGAAAACTAAGAAATATTATATATGCATTAACACATCTAATAGTCGATTAGTTAGGTATGAGGGCCTCAAGAAGCCTTGATACTTACACAAAAGAAAATTAGATGAGTTATACATGCTAAAAAAAAAATTATTAACACATCCAATAGTCAATTAGTTAGGTATGAGGGCCTCAAGAAGTCTTGATACTTACACGAAAGAAATTAGATGAAGAGGCATGAGAGTCCAATTAAGGAATTCCTAGCAAAGTTACAAGGATGAATATGATTTTTGGTAACGAAAAGACTATACAAATGTTGGCCCAAGGTTACAATCACCCATGTTTAGTGTGTTTTGATGATTACAAAACATATTAGTTATTTGTACTAATATTGCTTATTGTTTAAGTGTGTTTCAGGGTTCTAACTCTACTAAAAGGTTTACACCCTAAAAGAAAGTGTTTTGGACTCAAGTCAACTCAAAGTGGGCTCAAGGATCAAGTGTTGAAGACCTTATGGTGAAAAGCCCTCTTGAAGCACTTGTAGTACCTAGAACAAATGTAAGAATAGAATGTTAAAGTTTGAGTGTTGGATATTGGCTCTAGGATACACACACAATTTGGTTTTGTTAAAATGTGAGTCTTGTATTTAAGTTTTCATGTTTTAAATTAGGTTTCATGCCTTAAATATATATTTACATGACTCTATATTTTACAAAAATAAATACCATGTTTAGATCTTGTTTATATACTCCTACTAGCATATTACTTAAGTTTCCTTAAAGTCAAAAATTATTTTGCAAAATTTTTCAAGTCAAAAATACACTGTTTTTCCTGTTTCAGGCTGACCGGCCGACCGGCCGACCGGCCAAGTCGACCGGCCTTTGTGCCTGGGCGTGCACGTCTGTGCACGTCCAACGGTCGACCGGGCGGTCGACCGTCTGAGAGCAGGATTGCTCTCGGGTTTTCTGGGTCGACCGTCCGGTCGACCGCCAGAGGAAGACTGAGAGCAGGTTTGCTCTCGGGTTTTCTGGGTCGACCGTCCGGTCGATCGCCCGAAGAGACTTTTGTTTTTTAGTAGAGGTCGGTCGACCCCCGGTCGACCGAGCCCAACGGCTCTTTGCCAGCAAGGCGACGGTCGACCGGTCCGGTCGACCGCCAAGCCTGCAACAGCCCAACGGCTCTTTCCTCTTTGGTGCAATTCTGAAATCTGTTTTATTTTCTGTTTTAACAGACTTTTTCAGAGTTGTTGGAGACCTTTTTCAGGTCAAATTAGGTGAAAATAAAATTTTTTAAATCTTTTCTCTCCCTATAAATAGAGGAGAAGACTCTCTTGCAACATACCAAGAAATTCTCAAGTTTTTCATTGTTTTCAAAAGAGAAGAAAAATTGTTTAAGCTACTCATTTCCAATTCTTTTTGAGCTTGTTTTTCAGTTGTGTTTGATAACAAATATCACTCTACAACTGAAGTTTTCTCACCACACTTCTTAGAGCCAAAAATCCTTTACTCATTCTATAGGAAGTGTAAAAGAGTGAGAGTTTGCAAAAGAGTTTGGTGATCTTGTTTGTGATCACCTTGGTGACTTGTAATCTTTTTTCTTCTTGTGGAGACACCTCTTCGGTAGAGGTTATTGTAAGTTGGAGAGCTCGGTGCTCGGGTCTTCGGTAGACCATTGTAAGGCGTCCTCAGTGGATAGTGGAAACCCTTCACGGAGGTGAAGGCGGGGAATAGAGCGGTGGCTCGAACCTCGAAACAAATTCTTGTGTTTGCGATTGCCTTGTGTCATTCTTGCTTTAAATTTCCCTTGCACTCTATTGCTTTTATTTAATTGCTTGAGTTCTAACTTTCTTTCCTTGTGCAATTGGTTCTAGTTTGTTACACTTGTCATACTTGTGATATTTATCTTGTGTGCACTTCATCATTGCATATTATTCATCTCTTGTTCGATCATTTCTCATACAACAAGGTTGCATTGCGCACCTCTAACCCATTCAAGGGGAATTGGGAGGAAGGAGTTCAGAACCTCTCACGGGGTATTCGGCTCTTAGTCTTATTTTGAGAGATCATTGCATCATTCATTCATCTTAGTTTTAAAAAAAGGATTGTTAGATTAGCAATAACACCTATTCACCCCCCCTCTAGGTGTTTTTCAATTGGTATCAGAGCTTGGACTCTTGGATTTGGCTTAACAACCTTAGAGAGATCCTAATTTTTGCTAATCATTTCATTCATATTCACTTAGTAAAAATGGCCGATGGAATTAAAACCCTCCTAAGTTTGATGGACTTAACTTTCCCATATGGAAGGTTAAGATGACCATTTTTTTGCAATCTCTAGGAAGTCGAGTTGCAAAGGCCGTGACCAAACCCTTTAGTGCACCCCCCGGTGATGAATCTACTTGGTCCGAAATTGAGACCAAAGAATTTGATGCCAATGCTAGGGCTCACTATGCACTACTTCAAGCCCTTAATGATGATGACATAGCTAGAGTTATTCATTGCAAGTCCGCATATGAAATTTGGACACATTTGCTAGTTACACATGAAGGAACCTCACAAGTGAAGAGGGCTAAGATTGACCTTCTTCGGTCCCAATATGAGAATTTTTGCATGCAAGAAAATGAAACCATAGATGATATGGTTACAAGATTTACAAAGATTACTAATAGACTTTCTTCTCTAGGTGATGCTATTGATAATGATCAAAGAGTTAGAAAGATCATCCGGGCTCTTCCTCCTTCATGGGAAGTAAAAGCAACAACCTTGAAGGAACTCAATGACAAGGAAGAGATGGAATTGATTGGTCTCATTGGGAACCTCAAAACCCATGACATGGAGAGGAAAGTGAGGGAGGACATGGCTCCTTCCAAGAAGAAGACAATAGCCTTCAAAAGTCAATCCACACACTCCGACGAAGACGATGAAGAAGAAGATGACGAAGAGCTTTCACTTCTTGTGAAGAACGTCCGGAGGATGTACAACAAGGCTAAATTTCAAGGAAGGAAGAGATGGCAAGGAGGCAAAGAAGGAAGAAAGATCATTTGCTTTAATTGCCAAGACCGGGACACATAGTGGCGGAGTGTCCGGATAAAGTGAAGCCCTCCACCTCAAAGAAGCCTCACAAGAAGAAGGCAATGAAAGCTACATGGGATTCCGAGAGCGAATCCGAGGAGGAGATTGATACCGCCAACATGTGCTTCATGGCTAATGAAAGCACAAGCAAGGTAACCCCTTCCACTTCTCCTAATGATGAACTTTCCATGGATGAATTAGGAGAAGCTTTTGTAGAATTATCACATAACTATGATTTTCTTAAGAAAAGGTATTTAAAATGAAAAAGGAAAATGAATCTCTTAATCATCAAGTTTTTACTCTTTCTAAAAAAAGGATGAATTACTTTCCACTCTTGTTTCCACTCAAAAAGATTTTGACAAGTATAAGATTTCTTGTAAAGGTAAGTCTCCACAAATTGATTCTAATGAGATTACTTTGCTTAAAGAAAGAATAGACTCATTAGGAATTGTCTTAAAAAAGTGTGAGTTTGATAAGAAGAAGATAGAGGCCATGTTTCCTAAGAAACAAGCCCCTAAGAAAAATGTTCACCATGCTCATGCTCATGTTCATACCACACAACCTTTACATCGTGGCAAACCCCCAACGCATGCTCACACTTCACACACACATCATGCATTCATGTATGGAAGAGTGTTCTCATGTTCACATTGTGGGCGGAAAGGACACTTAGCCAATTTTTGTTATGATAGACTAAGTGCATCTTATCATAATGTTTGGGTTCGAAACACTAACTTTCAAGGACCCAAGAAAGTTTGGGTACCAAAGTCAACAATTTTGTTAAATGATATAGGTACCTTCCAAAGCCCAACGACGTAGAGGATTGTGGTATCTTGATAGTGGTTGCTCAAGGCACATGACTTGGGACATCAACAACTTTGCAACCCTATCAAGATACCATGAAGGTGGCACCGTCACCTTCGGAGATGATGCCAAGGGTAAAATCATTGGTATTGGTAATGTAAAACTCGGCACATCCCCTTTAATTGAGAATGTAGTTTTACTTGATGGCCTCAAGCATAACCTCTTGAGTGTTAGTCAACTTTGTGATAAAGGTTTTGATGTTGTTTTTGATCATATAGCTTGTAAAGTAATTGATAGAATTTCTAATACTTGTGTGTTTTCCGGTTTTCGTGAAAGTAATGTCTATATGATAGATATGTCTAATATGTCTTGTAATATTACTTGTTTAAAAGCCCTCGATGATGACTCTTGGTTGTGGCATAGAAGATTAGGCCATTTTCATTTGACCACATATCTAGGTTAAACACAAAGGAAACGGTGAAAGGTATTCCTTGTTTGAGTTTTGAAAAGGACCGAGTTTGTGACGCATGTCAATTTGGGAAACAAACTAAGTCTTCTTTCAAGTCAATTAAGGATATCATGACATCACGTCCTTTGGAGTTAATCCATATGGATCTATTTGGCCCGACACAAACCAAAAGTTTAAGTGGGAATAGATTTGCATTTGTTTTGGTTGATGACTTTTCACGGTTTACTTGGGTTTTCTTTCTTGAACATAAAAATCAAGCTTTTTCATATTTCCAAACTTTTAAGAAAAGAGTTGAAAAAGAAAAAGATGTTTCAATTTTAAGAATAAGAAGTGATAGAGGAGGTGAATTCATTAACCTACCCTTTACCACCTTTTGTGAAGAACATGGAATTAAGCATGAACTTTCTTGTCCTAGAACTCCACAACAAAATGGAGTAGTTGAAAGGAAAAATCGTATTTTACAAGAGATGGTTAGGACAATGCTAAGTGAATATGGTCTACCACATTATTTGTGGGCCGAGGCCGTAAATACATCATACTATATATCAAATCGTGTTTTCTTGTGTAAAAATACTTCAAAGACTTCTTTTGAAATGTACTTTTCTAGAAAATCAAATGTTTCATATTTTAAAGTTTTTGGATGCAAATGTTTTGTTTTAAATACAAAAGATAATTTAGGAAAATTTGATGCTAAAGCTTATGAGGCAATTTTTGTTGGGTATTCTAATACAAGTAAGGCTTATAGAATCTTCAATAAATCATCTTTGACTATTGAGGAATCTATACATGTTAAGTTTGAAGAATCTAACTTGTTTGTTAAGAATGTTGTAGAAATAGATGCTTTGGATGAAGGCTTGGAGAAAGTGACCTTGGAGAATACTACTACTATGGGAGACAAGCCAAAGGATGATGAAGGAAGTGAAGCTAAAGTAGAAGAGGCTCAAGGAAATGAAAATCAAACAAATGAAGTGGAGCCTACTCAACAACTTCCAAAGGGTTGGAGATACAATCCTCATCATCCCAAGGACCTCGTCATAGGTGAAGTATCAAAAGGGGTAACCACTCGCTCTAAACTTCATGATTATTGTGGACATTATGCATTTATTTCTCATGTTGAACCCAAGAACGTCCTCGAAGCCGAGGCCGATTCATATTGGTTGCTAGCCATGCAAGAGGAACTCAATCAATTTGAACGCAACCAAGTTTGGCACCTTGTTCCTAGGCCCCACGATAGACCAACAATTGGTACTAAGTGGATCTTTAAGAACAAGTTGGATGAATCGGGTAACGTTGTTAGGAATAAAGCTAGGTTAGTTGCCCAAGGTTACACTCAAATCGAAGGAATCGATTTTGAAGAAACCTTTGCACCCGTAGCACGGCTTGAAGCCATACGGATGACACTAGCATTTGCCTCATATAAAGATTTTAAATTGTTTCAAATGGATGTTAAAAGTGCTTTTCTAAATGGTTTTATTGAAGAGGAGGTGTATGTTGAACAACCCCCCGGTTTGTTGATCCTACACATCCGGATTTTGTATTTAAATTAGATAAAGCTCTTTATGGTTTAAAACAAGCCCCTAGGGCTTGGTATGAAAGACTTTCTTCATTTTTGATTTCAAATGGTTTTAAGAAAGGTAAAATTGACACAACTTTGTTTACAAAACATGTAGAAAAAGACATTCTTATTGTGCAAATTTATATTGATGACATTATTTTTGGTTCTACTAATGAATCTCTTTGCCAAGCTTTTGAATCATGCATGAAGGATGAATTTGAAATGTCTATGATGGGGGAGCTCAACTATTTCCTTGGACTCCAAATCAAGCAAAGGACGGATGGGATCTTCATCAATCAAGCCAAGTACACAAAGGAACTCATCAAAAGGTTCGGACTTGAAGGATCTAAAGTAAGCAAAACTCCCATGGTAACAACTACTAAGCTTGACAAGGATGAACAAGGTAAAAGTGTAGACATTAAAACTTATCGTAGCATGATAGGTAGTTTATTGTATTTGACGGCTAGTAGGCCGGATATCATGTTTTCCGTTTGTCTTTGTGCTCGTTTTCAATCATGTCCTAAGGAGTCTCATTTAGTAGCGGTAAAATGCATAATTAAATACCTTAAGGGCACTATTGAAATGGTTTTGTGGTATCCGAAAACCGGATTATTTGATATGAAGAGTTTTTCGGATGCCGACTATGCGGGTTGTAGGGTAGATAGGAAGAGCACAAGTGGAACATGTCAATTCTTAGGTAATTGTCTTGTATCTTGGTCTTCTAAAAAGCAAAATTCGGTAGCCCTTTCAACCGCCGAGGCGGAGTATGTTGCGGCCGGAGCTTGTTGTGCACAAGTTCTTTGGATGAAACATACTCTCCTTGACTATGATTTACACTTTGATCATGTTAAAATATTTTGTGATAATACTAGTACTATTCACATGACAAAGAATGCAAATCAACATAGTAAAACCAAACACATTGACATTAGGTATCACTTTCTTAGAGATCATTATGAGAAAGGTGATATTGATATTGATTATGTTTCTACCGATTTTCAACTTGCCGATATTTTTACTAAACCTCTAGATTATGCTAGATTTTCATTTATTTGTGGTGAATTGAATGTTTGCATTATGGATTCTTAAAGAAAAATTTCTTTATTTTGTTTGATTAACCCTTTTTGATGTATGACAAAAAGGGGGAGAAAAAGTATGAGTTTGTTTGATTGTTTTGGTTGTTTATTGTGTATATTTTGATGCATTTGAGTTTTTGATAAACTATATATTTTGCATTTGAGTTTTTGACAAAACTATGTGTTTTTCAATGCCTTATGTATTTAGCTCTTCATTGACATTTTTGATACATAGCATTATTTGAGGAGGAGCTTTCCAAGCTCTTCTTCCATTTTTGTTTAAAATAACGTATATGTTTTGTCATCATCAAAAAGGGGGAGATTGTTGGCCCAAGGTTACAATCACCCATGTTTAGTGTGTTTTGATGATTACAAAACATATTAGTTATTTGTACTAATATTGCTTATTGTTTAAGTGTGTTTCAGGGTTCTAACTCTACTAAAAGGTTTACACCCTAAAAGAAAGTATTTTGGACTCAAGTCAACTCAAAGTGGGCTCAAGGATCAAGTGTTGAAGACCTTATGGTGAAAAGCCCTCTTGAAGCACTTATAGTACCTAGAACAAATGTAAGAATAGAATGTTAAAGTTTGAGTGTTGGATATTGGCTCTAGGATACACACACACAATTTGGTTTTGTTAAAATGTGAGTCTTGTATTTAAGTTTTCATGTTTTAAATTAGGTTTCATGCCTTAAATATATATTTACATGACTCTATATTTTACAAAAATAAATACCATGTTTAGATCTTGTTTATATACTCCTACTAGCATATTACTTAAGTTTCCTTAAAGTCAAAAATTATTTTGCAAAATTTTTCAAGTCAAAAATACACTGTTTTTCCTGTTTCAGGCTGACCAGCCGACCGGTCGACCGGCCTTTGTGCCTGGGCGTGCACGTCTGTGCACGTCCAACGGTCGACCGGGCGATCGACCGTCTGAGAGCAGGATTGCTTTCGGGTTTTCTGGGTCGACCGTCCGGTCGACCGCCAGAGGAAGACTGAGAGCAGGTTTGCTCTCGGGTTTTCTGGGTCGACCGTCCGGTCGACCGCCCGAAGAGACTTTTGTTTTTTAGTAGAGGTCGGTCGACCCCGGTCGACCGGAGCCCAACGGCTCTTTGCCAGCAAGGCGTCGGTCGACCGCCAAGCCTGCAACAGCCCAACGGCTCTTTCCTCTTTGGTGCAATTCTGAAATCTGTTTTATTTTCTGTTTTAACAGACTTTTTTCAGAGTTGTTGGAGACCTTTTTCAGGTCAAATTAGGTGAAAATAAATTGTTTTAAATCTTTTCTCTCCCTATAAATAGAGGAGAAGACTCTCTTGCAACATACCAAGAAAATTCTCAAGTTTTTCATTGTTTTCAAAAGAGAAGAAAAATTATTTAAGCTACTCATTTTAAATTCTTTTTGAGCTTGTTTTTCAGTTGTGTTTGATAACAAATATCACTCTACAACTGAAGTTTTCTCACCACACTTCTTAGAGCCAAAAATCCTTTACTCATTCTATAGGAAGTGTAAAAGAGTGAGAGTTTGTAAAAGAGTTTGGTGATCTTGTTTGTGATCATCTTGGTGACTTGTAATCTTTTTTCTTCTTGTGGAGACACCTCTTCGGTAGAGGTTATTGTAAGTTGGAGAGCTCGGTGCTCGGGTCTTCGGTAGACCATTGTAAGGCGTCCTCGGTGGATAGTGGAAACCCTTCACGGAGGTGAAGGCGGGGAGTAGAGCGGTGGCTCGAACCTCGAAACAAATTCTTGTGTTTGTGATTGCCTTGTGTCATTCTTACTTTAAATTTCCCTTGCACTCTATTGCTTTTATTTAATTGCTTGAGTTCTAACTTTCTTTCCTTGTGTAATTGGTTCTAGTTTGTTACACTTGTCATACTTGTGATATTTATCTTGTGTGCACTTCATCATTGCATATTATTCATCTCTTATTCGATCATTTCTCATACAACAAGGTTGCATTGCGCACTTCTAACCCATTCAAGGAGAATTGGGAGGAAGGAGTTCAGAATCTCTCACGGGGTATTCGGCTCTTAGTCTTGTTTTGAGAGATCGTTGCATCATTCATTCATCTTAGTTTTTAAAAAAAGGAATGTTAGATTAGCAATAACACCTATTCACCCCCCCCCTCTAGGTGTTTTTCAACAAACATTCAATTCTGATCCTTACCTGAAATAAATAACAATTCACTTTATTAAGACTAAGTTTAAGAATGAATAAAAATGATAATCCTAAAACTTATAAACTATTTAGTCTCTTCAAAAGTATTTCAAATAATTTTCTTTTTATGGATTTTGTGGGTGTAATCCGCTGAAAACCCTCACGAGACAACACTCGTCCTCTAGGGTAACCTAGAGGTTTAACGGCTTGTTGCACATGCTAAGTGCAACCGTGATTCCTACGAAAGTGAGTTAGGTTAGATTAATTTTCTTTTTCTCTTTGATTTTTACTCGAGGACGAGCAAAAAGATAAGTGTGGGGGTGTGATTGGTAGTGAAAAATGCATTTTTATCATTACATTTACCATCACATTTTCATATTTATTCATATAATTCTGCACATTTACTAATATTTTGTTATTTATTGTATGTAGGCCTCGAAATATTAAAATAAAGAAATAAAGCTTAAAAAGAAGCCCAAAAGCCCATATTCAAGCCCAATGTAAAAGTTGCAAATATTAATTGCCAAAATTGCAAATACTAAGGGCAAAAGTTGCAAATATAAAGAAGAGGGAAGGATAGACTTCTATTCAACCCTAAACACTTGTAGGATGAGGATAAAAGCCAAAGAAGAGAGTGCAAAGATAAGAAAATTCGTGGATAAAAGATTTGGGATCTAGTAACTTGCTTCCCAAGTTATATCCAAATCCAAAGATAAAGAGTCAGGATCAAACTTCCAGAAGCAAACGCCCAGATGGACGGACAAGGAGAGGCCACACGCCAAAGCGCGCGGCCAACCGACGCCACGTGGCCGCGGAAACGCGGCCCAAGCCGCGTTTCCGCGGCAAAATGGATAAGCCAGGGCAACAGGTTTCGTGGAGGAGTTCGTTCTGGACTCTACTGCCTTCTGCACCTATAAATACCCCTGCAGTGCAACCGAGAAGGGCGCCCAGCGAAATACAGAGGGCCAAATCTAGGGTTTTCTTAGGCTTGTAGTTTAGGTTTTCTTTACTTTTTGTAATTTTTATGTAAGTGAGGGAGAGGGTTATGTTGAGAGTGACACCGATGTATGCTCCTCTTCTCTTCCATTATATCAAGTAATAAAGGTAACATTTATTTTTGTGTCATTACTTTATTTTCCTTTTTATTTTCTTTTCCTTTTCTATTTTATTTCTGTTGGTCTTTGATGAGCATACAAGTGATTTTCAAAGCACAAGTATAACGAATCTTGGTGGTGCCAACGATACTTCATGGAGATGTTCTCCTCCTCAAGGTACGTATCACTTCATTCTTGCCCAGCTTGATGATATAATGCGAATAGGGGACTGAGATCGATCCTATGGTTTATGCGTTCAAACGCCTCCGAAGCAAGGTAGAATGTGTTAGGTTTTCACGTAATTCATCAACCATACGAAGGTAAGTGTTTATTCTATTTTCTTGTTTTAGATTAAGTCACCAACACCTCTCCTTCAAATTCTTTCTTTCCCATCTCATTGTAATTATCACTTTTTCATCTTCTTAATCTACGCCTTCTTCCTAACCTAACTTTAAATATTATTTCTATTTTCCTTTTAATAACTAAAAGAAAATAATTTTTAGAGAATCTTACTTAAACGCTTCCATCGCTAGTCCCTCCCTGAGGATCACGACCCGCATAGCCTTTGCTACAGCGGATAGTATTGAGCACCTCGCACACCTTTACTTCTCAATCTGATATTCTATATTTTGTGTGCAGGAAAATCTCAATCACTTCTCCACTAGCTTCCACCCTCAGACGGATGGCCAGACGGAGCGGGTGAATGGCTTGTTGGAGGTCTACCTGAGGCACTATGTGAGTGCCAACCAGCAGGATTGGTCAAAACTTCTGGACATAGCCCAATTCTCCTAAAACCTACAGAGGAGTGAGTCTACCGGGAAGAGTCCGTTTGAGATTGCCACTGGACAACAGCCGCTCACTCCTAACTCCATTGCTACGGGCTAAAAGGGAAATAGCCCGGCTGCCTATAAATTTGCCAAAGGGTGGCAAGAGCAGAACGAGTTGGCGCGTTCGTGTCTAAACAAGGCAGTCAAGAGGATGAAGAAATGGGCTGATAAGAAGAGGAGGCATATGGAGTATCAGGTTGGTGACCTAATCCTTGTCAAGCTTTCTACTTTAGATCGGCACAAGGGACTACACAAGAGCTTGATAAGGAAGTATGAGGGCCCATTTCCTATTGAGAAAAGAGTGGAGAATGTAGCCTACAGGGTACAATTTTCCCCAACAGTGAAGTATTATCCGGTCTTTCATGTAAGCATGTTAAAGCCTTACCATAAGGACGCGGAAGATCCGGATCGTGGAAAATCCAGTTGAGCACCGGCAGGAATTCGCATGGAGTTCGACAAGGAGGCAGAGGAGATCATAGCGGACAGGACGGTTCGTTAGTGAACAACCACCCAAGGTTGGATTACTTTGTGAAGTGGAAGGGATTGCCAGATAGCGAAAGCAGTTGGGAACCAGCACGAGCTCTTTGGCAATTCGAGGACTTGATCGAGAAGTTCCATCAGGAGAAAACTCAGCGATGAGGGCATCGCTCGGATAGGTGGGGGAGAATGTCACGAACCGCTCCACTTGGTGCACTTGGGCTCATCTTAGGCTCATTTGGGCTCATCCTGGGCTCATTTGGGCTCATCCATGTGGTGAGAGGTTCTAGAGTCTTCTTGAATAATATTATAAATACTATGTAAAGTGAGATATTCCCTAGAAGATTCCATTAGAGGGATATTCCATAGGAGATTTCTAGAGGATTTTAGAACAAAATATTTAGGGATAAATATAAGGAGGTTCTAGATATTCTAGAAGCCTCCAATTCTAGATAATTCTTGTACAAGCCCTTGCCTATAAATAGGGGCCAAGGGTGCTCATTTGTAATCATCAAGAAAAGTAAGAGTAAGTAATACAAGTTTCCACTTCTTCTCCAAGTGTTCTCTCTCTCTTGAGTGAGTGAGTGTGAGGGTTAGGCTGACTTAGCTTCGCTTCTAAGGAGAAAGAGCGAGTTAAGTGCCGCACGGGTTCGAGTGGTTCGAAGTCAAAAGAATCTGCCCGTGACACAGACTTGAGGGGGCATAGGCCTTTGTGTATGACACATATAATATATAGTATTGAGAAAACAGTCAAAGCAAAGCAATGTGGGAAAAAGCAAAAGCATAGGCATTCCCGAATGGTAGCCGAGCTCATGTGCTACACTACTAAAGAAATGAAAACCACATGGTGGGTTCTTAATAAAAGTGGGTTTTTCCTGGAATAGGTTGGGTGATAGATTTACTAAGAGTAGTGATACTCAGATCAGTGATCTATAAATTCCACTAACTGATACCGCTTGATTAGAGAAAACATGACAGTGATAATTGTCTCTCTTTTAGCTTTTACCCTCCAGCTAATAAGAATCCAGAGTCTACATGATACTGAGAAAATTAACATAACCATTGAGAAAGAGAGTGGAATTCACCAAATGATGATTTTGATACGAATAATGATACTCATATAAGGAGTCTATAAATCTCTGCTGGCTAATATTATCTAATTAGAGAAAATTAAATTATACTTTTTTACTTTCTTTCCTATAATTAATAAGTACTCAGAGTTTATTGATCACTGATCAAATTAACATTAAAAAGTTTTGGATAGATATATGTAGAGATGGACTTGTGTCATTCCGGAAAGATTCGAGGCCGAATTCTTCTCACTCAAATAAAACAATACAACATCCGAGTGTAAAATCCACTCTGTTGAAGTTGATCAACATTATTTCAGGCAACTAAAAATCAAAAATCATGTATTTTGAATATTTTCACTCATTCATCAAGTAAGCGCAAAATGGACGGTCAAAAATAGTATATTGCTTAGATCTACGTCTTTAGTCATACAAATTCTCGATCTGACTATTTCATCATGATCTAAATACTTAAATATTCTCACACCAATTTTTATTAGATTTCAAATATTCTACACCGTAAACTAACCAACTCACTATTTCGACCGTCTATTTTTTGTCTACTTGATGAATGGGCAAAAAGTATTCAAAATATATGATTTTTTATTTTTAGTTACTCAAATAGATCAACTTCAACAGAGTGAATCTTGCACTGAGATGTCGTAGGGTTGTATCTGAGGGGGAATGATTCGACTTCAAATCCTTCTGGAACGACACAAATCTATCTCGTATATGTGTGTGTGTGTGGGTGTGTGTGTGTGTGTGTGGGGGGGGGGGGGGGGGGGGGGGGGTGGGGGGGCGGCCGAGAGAGAGCATTAAACAAGAGGGAGAAAGAGGGGGACAAAAGGGGGTATGCTTCAGATGATGACGATGATGGGAGGTTGGGTTGGGCTTCTGAAGATTTTATTGATAGAATGGACCTCACATGTGTGCACGAGGTGAATTGCTAGCTAGAGTGACTCCCTACACACAAGAGGATTGCGCCACATTACAGTCATAGACGTAGGGACTAGGAAAACCCCATTAATCAATTTTTAAAAAATGTTGGAAATTATTATTTGGATTCATGTGTGTGAATCACACTCACATGTTATTAGGGGTGGCCAACGGGACGAATCGGGTTGATTCGTTCCGTCTGGCAAACGAATCCCGGACGAGACGGGTTGGACCCGTCTCGTCACGGGTTAAACGGGACGGGTTGAAATCCCGGGTAACGAATCGGGTCTCCTGACCCGATTCGTTACCGGATTCGGCGAGACGGGTTGGACCCGTCTCGCTTATTTTTTTTTTAATTCGATAATTCATAAATTTTAAAATTTAAAGTTAAAAAGAAAATAGGAAAAAATAGGAAAAAATAGGAAAAAAAGAGGAAAAAATTTTAAAAATTTTCTAAAATTATAAAAAAAAAATTGAATTGATTTTCACTAATTACAAGTTTTTTGTAAGGCAAATTATTTTATTAATATAAAAAAATCATATACATTGCTCATCACATATACAATGTACATAAAACTCATCTCGTATGCATAACAAAACTCTGGTGCTCATCTCATACAATGTATATAAAAAACTCTGGTGGTTCTCTATTCGTCATCCTCGTCTTGTTCAAATTCTTCATCCAGAATAGCTTTTTCTTGTGTGCGTCTTTCTGCATCGAACCAGTCCTTTAAGCAAACCGCCATCTCCAAGTGTTTCGGCGTCAGCCTGCTCCTCCAGGGTGTCAAAACTCTACCACCTGCAGAAAACGCGCTCTCGGACGCTACTGTAGAGGCCGGAGGTGTTAGTATATCTCGGGCCATGGTAGAAAGAACAGGAAATTGTTTTTATTTTTTTTATTTTTTTAATGGGCCAACGGCTCATTTTTGAGCCGTTGGGGTGAAAAAAGAGGGTGCCAACGGCTCAATTTTGAGCCGTTGAGAGTTTAAAACAAAAAAATTTTAATATAGGGGGCGCAGAATAATTTTCCCCTCTAACGTTCTTAAAAAATTATTGGACTAAAAAAAATAAATAAATAAGAAGGGGGGGTCGGGGAAATTTTCCCCGACCCGACTCGTCCCGTGATTCGTCACGGGACGAATCGGATTCGTCCCGTGACCACGGGACGGGTCAACTCATTTGGACCCGCCCCTTAACGGGGCGGGTACGGGTTGACCCGTCAACCCGTCTGTGCGACTCCGACGAGTCGCACAGTACGGGTCGGGGCGGGTCGACGCGGGTCGACCCGCCCCGGTAGCCACCCCTACATGTTATAAGACAGTCAATACCGCGTTGACATATAAATAAGATATCGAATTTCAAGAGAACAAAATTTTAAATGCTTTGAACCTCTTATAATAATATAAAAATGTCAATAATCTCATGAATGTTAGATTAATTCTTTTCTAATATGTATGTATAGCTGATAAACATAGGCCCAACGCTGTTGTTCTTGAGGAGCTTTGTACTTTAGCTCCCCAAAAGATTCCTCATCCTACTTGAAAAGGGGCCTCTGAACTTTCCAAACGCAACAAGGGATCAATTCTAGCACAAACACGGGGATGGAGTCTCCCTCAATCTTCCTCATGGTCCTCATCACCCTGCTACTAATGTTAGTAGTACTCATCCTCACTCAAAGGGCAAAGGCTCGAAGATTATCGACGATTGGGGCCCGGCGGCCGGTCCCTCGGGGCTCCTCCGGCTGGCCCGCCATCGGCGAGACCCTCGACTTCATCTCTTGCTCCTTCTCCCCGTGCCCGGAGAGCTTCATGAACAAGCGTCGGCTCATGTAAGTAGTACCACCACTGACAGTGCTGATTGGTCAAAGTTTTCACGAGTACTGGCTGTCAACCAAACTGAAGCTGACCTGACAACAATATTTTGTTTCACAGGTACGGAAAGGTGTTCAGGTCACACCTTTTTGGTAGCCCGACGATCGTTTCCACGGACGCCGAGTTCAGCAGAATAGTGTTGCAGAGCGACGCGAGGGCGTTCGTGCCGTGGTACCCGAAATCGCTGACTGAGTTGATGGGCAAGTCGTCCATCTTGCTCATCAATGGGAGCCTGCAGAAGAGGGTCCATGGGCTCATCGGGGCCTTCTTCAAGTCCCCGGAGCTCAAGGCCCAGATCACCGCCGACATGCAGCGGCACGTGCGGCGGTCCATGGCCCGGTGGCACGATGGTCAGCTGATCCACATCCAAGATGAAAGCAAACAAGTTAGTCTCTCTCTCTCTCTCTCTATCTCTCTCTCTCTCTCACTCGCGTCGAGACAGTGTGTGCACACGTGCGAGTCTCTGACACCACTGAGAGATATGGGGGAGGAATTAATGAGCTTGAAATGTTGGGGGAATGGTAGCTTTCAAGCATTAAATTCTTGGGAGCTTTTGCTTGAAATTGTCATGGAGATAATAGATGAGCACAGAAGCAATTTTTTTTTTGTGGTCACTAGCCCAAACATAGAAAATCTCCACACGATCTCTCACACGTGAACCCCTTTTTCATTGTCTCCTCAGATTGTGTTCCAAATCCTCGTAAAAGTGCTGATTGGATTGGAGCCAGGAGGGGAAATGGACTTCCTCAAGCGCCAGTTCCAAGAATTCATTGCTGGCCTCATGTCGCTGCCCGTGAAGTTCCCAGGCAGCAGACTTTACAGGTCACTGCAGGTAAATTCACCGTATTAAGAATCTAAACCGTTCACAAAACAGTAGCAATTTACTCGACTCTGTTACAGGCCAAGAAGAACATGGTCAAGCTAGTAGAAAAAATCATCCATGAGAAGAGGAAGAGCAGCGATGGACCACACATCGCTGGTGATGTCATTGATGTAATGATCAATGACGCGAGCGATTGGATGACCGACGATCTGATATCAGACAATATGATCGATCTCATGATACCGGCCGAGGACTCGGTGCCGATCCTCATCACGCTGGCGATCAAATACCTCAGTGACTGCCCTCTCGCCCTCCGCCACTTGGAGGTACGTACATATCCCATACATGTGCCTGTGTATTATTGTTTTATATCTTGTATATTGTTAGTATTCGTACCTATCATGGGGCTCACATTGGGCGAGATGTGGGAAGCCAATGCACCAAACAAGATGCCAATTTGGTTTACTCCACCCTTGTTGGACTTCTCACTATCTTCTTCACTCCAGTTACTTGCTGGTGAGGCAGAAATTTAGGGGGAGGTCGCTTTGGTAGCATTGGCATTATCCTGTGGAAAGAAATGATAAGAATACAAAACATATCAATTCATGGCACAAACTGATAATGTTTTGCTATCTTAGAATAGTCTGTCACGTGTCCAGCTTGTTCTTATCTTGAGAGACCAAGAAAAAAGTTAATCTAACTACAAATTTCTTACTACTGCGTGCCTGCTGGAGAACAGCGTGAGGCATGTATTTTTCGATGAATTACAATCTGCCCTATTTGTCACTATCGAGTAATCAGATAATAGTCAGGACGTTTATAGTTAATATAGTGGTAATCCAATAGCTATGTAAAATGATGTAATATAGTCACTCTGCTTCGTTAACAAGCGATGTAACAAAAACATTACAGATGACCCAGGAGAACAAGTCAAGTGAACTAGAATATATGTAGTTGGGGTATAGAAGTTGCAAATTTTGACTTTGTGGAATTATACCTAGCAACAAGTCCTGCAACCAATCATGCATATTCTTTGCCCCTGACATTATTGATATCTTTGCCATAGATCTTGGCAAATGCTATAGCACCAGCCCCACACACAAGGGAGGGTGTGTCACCATGAAGGCTCCTCTAACAAATAAACACAACCATATATGTACATATTTGCTCTCTTTGACAGGGATTTGTGCTCATATCATGCCTTACATGGTGACATATGCATACAGGAAGAGAACATGCAGTCGAAAAGGAAGAAATCTCAGTTTGGGGAGAGCTTACACTGGTCAGACTACATGTCCTTGTCATTCACACAAGATGTAAGTCTAAGATGAGCAATGATAGACAGACCAGCGGTCCGGCGACCACTGGCGTTCTATTGGCTGGTTGGTTGTAAAACACCGGTTCGGTTCATGTGTGTGAGCCACATACATATATTATAAAAGAGTCAATTTCGTATTGACACGTGGATAAAATATCAGGTTTCAGGGTTACAAAGTTTTAAAGTCTTTGGACAGCCTCTTACATCCTATTCACATGTATTACTCACTTATAACATGTGTGTGGCTCACACACATGAACCGAAGTTGTAAAATACAGGGTCAAGTTATATTGTCCTCTTTATTTTAATCGACCCCAGCCAATAGCAGGCCAGTGGTCGGTGATCATGCGTCTGCTAAACACTACTGGTCTTCAGATACGCATATGCGTATGTGTATGTACTATTATGTTTAGGAGTATCCTTGTTAAGGTCTGTTATGACCAACATACAGGTCATAACAGAGACGCTGAGATTAGGGAGCATCATCAGTGGGATAATGAGGACCGCGGTGAAGGACATGGAGGTGAGAGGGCACTTCATACCGAAGGGATGGTGCGTGTTCATGTATTTCCGATCTGTCCACCTCGACGAGTCCCACTACGAGGACCCATACCAGTTCAATCCATGGAGGTGGAAGGTAAAGTGGAAGCCCTATGGACCCAACATGCCTCTACTTTGCACAACACAAGTAGAGGAAGTGGCAAAATGTTGTGTTATTCAGCTTCATGCAAAGCATTGATGGTTTCTTTTAGAGTTTTTTAGCTCACCTTGCAGCTAACTCTTTTTATTTTTATGCTTCCTTTTTTCCCCCAGAATAAGGATATGAGTACAATTAGCTTTACTCCTTTTGGAGGTGGGCAGAGGTTGTGCCCTGGGCTTGATCTGGCCAGGCTGGAAGCTTCCATTTTCCTCCACCACTTGGTCACTGACTTCACGTAAGCATAGAAACCCAACAAAAAAAACTGTTGGCAAATTTATTATCTTTACATTAAATTTAGCATCTTTTGTGATTTAATAGTGGTTTTGTTTCCCATGAAGTTAAAAATGACACGTAGCACGATGGTAATATGTTTGCTTCATTGTTAAGACCGTGTTATAAACTCAATAATTGAAGTTACAAATCAGTCTTTATTACAATAGTAGGAAATAGATTTCTTTGATGAACACTGTTACGGACACTTTGAAAACTTGTCAAAAGTCCACATTGAAATAAGTGTAACAGTATAATTACTCAAAAGTATTCGAAGCATTTTTCTTTCAGCCACACCTGACAAATTATCAGTAGAGATTAAAAGTAGTATTGTAATGGTTGCTAGCTACACACACTTAGTGTGAGAAATCGGATAATTCTAATTAGCCAAAGGGCGTATTGGTAGGTAAAGCTAAAGCCTCGAAATCTTCCATCACATCAACTCGAGTTAGTTTCGAAACACGTTGTTGTTGTCAGATTCCACTCAGTTTCGAGAGCGGAGAGAGAAAGGAAATCAGGTTTCCATAAGTCTTTGATAACCAAGCAATCAAAAAAAAAATTCAGATTTCAAAATTTTACTTCAGTCCGAAAATTCCAACCGCATCAAACCAAGCAGTATATCTGCACGCATAGGTACTAAAATTGGTGTAACAGACACACCCACACACACAGAGAGTGACCGTTTCGGGGACAGTGTACGTGTGTCCGCGTGCTGTCCTCTCTCTCCACACGTGTGAGTCGCACAATTAATGAGGTCCTTGCTGCCATTAGATCTCTGCCGTGTCGGCCAGGGCGGGTCGATGGGCACGGCAAAGGCGACCATGCTTTGACTTGGAGTACATCTGGAATTCTTTTTCCACGTGACATGGCACCTATGATTGCTATGAGAAAGTTTAAGCTCAGTGGTTTCTTCAGCACCCAATTTTCCACCCCAATGGAAGTGGGCCCGTGGAAGTTTACCGGTTAGGGGGGGATGTGTGTGGTGAGATGGAGGGGTGCGTAGGACATTTTTGTATGTACGAGAGTGGTATGAAATAATTTGACTAAATATTTTAAGGTTTGAAGAAATGTTCATGTATCTTGTCGGTAGGTAACCCTTTTTTAAAAAAAATAAATAATATTGAAATTATTTTTCTTTTTATATAGTTATATAGTATATATTTTGTTCTGGTTTATACTTTTTTCCTTAAATAAATTTCTCCCATGTGTGGCGTATGCACTGAGCATGCATGAAGCTCTTTATCCATTCAAATTTATTTTATTTTATCGGACAAACTATTGATATATACTCAATAATTTATGGTGTATTTTTGTGAACCACACAGGTGGGTAGCGGAGAAAGATTACGTGGTCAACTTTCCAACTGTAAGGATGAGAGCCAGAATGCCCATCAGGATCACTAGAAGAAAAAACGAGGGAAACTTTTTGCGAGCTGATGAGCTCACATGACTGAATGATTGGACCCAGGGACCATGTCCTTTGCGTCTTGTACACACACGTGCGGGTCCAAGGCAGGAGAAAGTGGGTCCCACGACAAAGATAGCTCTCTCTCTCTATCTCTCCCCCCACCCCCCATTCCCTTGTGTGTAGACGAGCCTCACACATTCCAATGAGGAGGAGGGAGGAGAACTTTAAAGGCGCTTTTGACCAAAGATGAGAACAAGCAGCCCTTGGACTGCGTTAAAGTTCGGCCCCGGGCCAGAGAAGGCTACTGCTCTACTACATTGGAAAGCACACCTACGTATATGGAGGAAGGAGGCTAATTGTGTGGAAGACACACACAGAAAGAATTTTGTGAAAAAAAAATGTCTTCACTTCCTTTTCCATCGTGTTGACTGCTTTCTTTTTCTTCTCAAATGATGGATCCAAAGTTTGTGGCCTGGTGTAAATATTTGCAGGGAGATGTATTATGTACATGGGCTAAAGATTAGTAAAGTTTTAAAATTTTAGTTAATTGGATGAGAAAGTTACTGACCTTAGTGATTTGTAATTTTGCAGTTAACCTCGCACTTAAACTCTTGTTGGTAGTCTGTTTGTCTGGAAGTTTAAGTTGATAGGATAAAAAAAACTCTGGTGCTGTTATGCATGTGGAATGAACTATTGAAATTAAGAGTTTTTTTTATCATTTTGCTTCTCATCTTTATTGTGTTTGAGAAGATACAAAGTACTCGGATAGGTAACAATTTGAGCACCTATATCATTCATTGTTTTTGTTGGATGTATTGGAGGGAAAACTTGAGTTTCCCTCTATTTGTCTTTGTTTTTTAGTCCCACATTGGATAGGAGATGGGAGGTTAGGTGGTATATATACCAAAACCTCTCATGCCTATTGTTATGAGTGTTGGGCCATGGGCCACATCCCCACACGCGCGCACACACGCCGAACCGATCCGGGCCGGGCCGGGTGCGGGTGGCGCGCGCCCACGACCTGCGGACACGAATGCAGTTCGATTCAGGGGCTTGTTGGACCTGCTACATTTTGTTTTTTATTTTTTAATTTTGATTTAAAATTCTGTTATGATTTTTCGGGATTTTCGATTCAGTTTTTACCCACTCTCCCACTCTCCGGATCTGCTCGCGAACTGCACGATCGTGTGCAGATTTGGAGCGGGTCTGTTGTAACAGCTGAACTCCGAGAATCTATAAATAGCTTCTCGCAGTTCAGTCTGTTACCTGCAGAAAAATCTTACAGTCTCCTTCTCCCTCCTACAGTAAAATTCTGTTCGGTTTTTGGTGATTTCTCCGGCGACTTTTATTACGGGCAGCGCATTTCCATCTGAGCAGAGGCCTAGCTCTTCGTCCGGGGCTGGGTGCTGGTGATCTACCGGGGGAGCTTTTACCGCTAGGAGAGGAGGCTATTCTAAGGTCCGGACGAGGGACCGGCCATCTATCTTCTAGGGCAGTGCTTCTGCACGACTGTCACTCCAGGCCAGCTTTTTTGTTTTCTTTAAATTCTTCATTTTAGTTGCATGCTTAGGACAAGTAATTGTTAAATTTAGAATCTATATTTGTTGCATGCTATAATTCTGAAAAATATCCTACAATCTAGAAGATAGATTATTGATAAATTCTTGCAATTAATTTTAGAGAATTATTTCATGCAATATAGTTACTTGTCCATTTCATGCAGTTGATAATTTTCTTGCAATAAAAAACAGTCCCTGCAAGTAAAGATAATTATTTAAAACAATTAGATATTAAAAAAAAAAAAATTGTATTCTTACAGTTTGTATTAAATTTTCATTAAAAGATTTGGAAAAGGAAAAGTACTTACCAATTTATTTAAAAGATTTGCATTAAATTTTCATTGCAAAATTATTGTATTAAATCCTTTCAAACTAATTAGATCTTGTCTTAATATCCTGTTGTAAGATTCCTTAAATCTGATCTAATTATAATCTCTTTTAATTTATTGCAAAAACAAAATTTATTTGCTCTAATTATTACAAGGCCAAAATTTCAATATAACATCCTAGAAAATCTAAATAACTTTATTCTTTACAACTTTATATTAAGTAATTATTATAAGGCAAAATTCTTTTCATTACAAACTTTAATCATTTGTTTTCATTACAACATCTTATTAATTTTTGTTACAAAAGAAAATTATTTTATTTAAATCTTGTCATATTTATAAACTCATATTACAAGAATTTTCATACATTCATTAGTTAATTAATTGTTTAGTTCTGCTATATTAGTTAACTAAAATAGAATTGTCTAAATTCTTGCAATTATCTAATCCCTCTAGTTTATAATTGCATAGTTTAATTGTCTTTTGTTAATTAATTCCTGCTAGTTCATTTCTGAAATTTTATTGGACTTATTGATTAGAAATTTAGAGGTACATCAGTTTAAAAATTGAAATAACCTTTAGAAATCATTATTGTTATAATTTTGAATTAGGAAATTAAAAGGACAAGTTTATATCTTGTATCTTGTTATATTTTACTTGAATTATTTGGCACATAATTAAAGAAGGATCTTACACTATTTATTTTGCAAACCCTAATCTAAAAGCTACCAACATAAACTAAATTCTGACATTATTAAAATAATTTTGGAATACAGAATTCAGGTAGCACATCCCGTCACTATGGCAAAATCTGATCATTCCAGGGTGTCAAACCGGAGAAATTCTCCGGCACATACTTTAAGAGATGGGCAAACCAGATGAAGTACTGGTTAACCACTTTAGGTCTCATATCAGCCATAGATGACTCCATTCCTGCACCTTCTCCTAAACCTTCATCTGTTGGATCTTCTCCTGTTGAAACTCCTCCTACAACTCCTTCCTCCTACATCTATTTGAAACCAGAGGAAATTGACTACCATTGTCTCCATAGAATTCTTAGTGCACTCTCTGATAGTCTATATGACATTTATTATGAATATAAGAGTGCTAAAGAACCATGGACAGCTCTCGAAGATGAATATGGCCTCGATGATGCTGGAATCGAAAGATTCACCTCCTCCTCCTTCAATAAATTCATGATGACCGATAGTAAACCTATCAATGACCAACTTCATGAATTTCAAGACTATATCCGACACCTTCAATCGAAAGGAAATCAATTCTCCGATGATTACAAGGTGTCTTGCCTTATTGACAAACTCCCTCCTTCCTGGTCAACCTTTGCTGGAGACCTCCGTCACAAGCAAGGTGACCTAACTCTTGTTCAAGCCCTAAAAGCGATTCGCATAGAAGATCAGCATAGGCAAAACTCTAAAACCAAGTCAGAAATGAAAGCTAAAGTGAACTTGGTGGAGGATAAGCCTAAGCGAAAATTTATGAATCCCAAGGGCAAAAAGTTCAAAAAACCCAATCATTTTCATTCTTCTCCCCATGCAAATTCTTCTTCTTTCAAACCTTCTCAATCTTCCTCCTTCAAACCCAAAACCTTTGGCCAGAAGACTGATGGAAGATTCTGCTACGTCTGCGGAAGAACGAATCACATGGCACCTCAATGTTTCAACCGGAAGAAAGAACCTGTCAAAGCTCAACCAAGAGGAAATGGAGGAAATGGCGGACACAAGGTCAACATGGTGGAACTAGACTCCAATTCCTTTAGGTTAGATTCTTCTCTTCCTATTGTCAACTCTATCACCTTCTCCTCGGACTGGTGGTTAGACTCAGGAGCCAATATTCACATCTGTACTGATCGCTCCTGGTTTAAATCCTATCAGGAACAACGTGGAGGAAGCGTGAGCCTGGCAGATGACTCCACTAGAGAGATAAAGGGAACTGGACGTATTGATCTCAGAATGACCTCAGGGAAAATTCTGACTCTTCAAGGCGTCCTGCATGTACCTACACTTCGGAGAAATCTGATCAGCGAGTCTTCACTTCTTAGAGCTGGCTATAGGATTGTCAAAGAATCCAATAAATTTGTAATCTCCAAGTCAAATATCTTCATTGGAAAAGGCTTTGTTTGTGATGGTCTTTTTCGTCTCAATGTAATAAATTCTTCTGATAATAAAATTTCTAATCCTGTTGCTTTGAACATTGAGTCTTGTGATATCTGGCATGGAAGACTGGGACATGTCAACTTCAATTCTATTAAGAAAATGATTAACTTGAATCTCATTCCTAAATCTTCTTTTGACACATCTTCTAGATGTGAAATCTGTGTTCAGGGTAAGAATACCCGGAAATCATTTCCTTCTATCACAAGGACATCTGAACCCCTCGAGCTTATTCATAGTGATGTGTGTGACTCGAACAGAGTTCTCACCCGAGGCGGTAGAAGATACTTTGTGACATTTATTGATGACTACTCCAAATTCTGTCACACCTATCTTCTCAAATCCAAGGATGAAGTCCTCGATTGGTTTAAGGTGTATAAAGCCGAAGCTGAGAACCAACGTGAAAAGAAGATCAAAATTCTAAGATCTGATCGTGGGGGGGAGTATACCTCAAATGATATGACAGAATTCTGCCAAGAACATGGCATTATTCATGAGGTAACTGCTCCCTACACACCTCAATCCAACGGTGTAGCTGAAAGGAAAAACAGAACACTGATGGACATGGTGAATTGCATGTTACTCAGCTCAGGTGCACCTGAAAATCTTTGGGGTGAAGCTCTCCTTTCTGCCTGTTTTATACTCAATAGGGTTCCCCAAAGAGACTCCGACGTTACTCCATATGAACGTTGGAAAGGGAGAACTCCTAACATTCAATTCTTCAAAGTTTGGGGTTGCCTGGCTAAGGTTTCAATACCGGAACCGAAGAAAAGGAAAATCGGCCCCAAGACTGTTGATGCTATCTTTATCGGGTATGCACTAGATAGCAATGTTAACCGATTTCTAGTGGTTAACTCTGAGATCAGTGAAATATCCAACAACACCATCATTGAAGCTAGGGATGCTGTTTACTTTGAAAACATCTTTCCTTTCAAGTCTAAAATCCCTAGTGATCCTTCTTGCACTCCTTCTACCTCTGATATCCCTTCTTCTTATTCTGCTCCTGTAACTGATTTTGAACCTAGAAGGAGCAAAAGAACAAGAACTCTTACATCCTTCGGTGAGGACTTCTTCACCTATCTTGTAGAAGGTGATCCTAACTCTTTCAAGGAAGCAATGGACTCTTCTGAATCTCCTTTCTGGAAAGAAGCCATTGACAGTGAGATCAAGTCCATAATGGAAAATAACACTTGGATTCTCACTGACCTTCCTCCAGGATGCAAACCTGTAGGTTGTAAATGGATCTTCAAGAAGAAACTCCGACCTGATGGCACTGTCGACAAATATAAAGCAAGATTAGTTGCCAAGGGTTTCACCCAACAAAAGGGTATTGACTTCTTTGACACATATTCTCCTGTTGCCAGGATCTCCTCTATCAGAATCCTTCTAGCACTTGCATCAATTCATAACATGTTCATTCACCAAATGGATGTCAAGACTGCTTTCCTGAATGGCGATCTTGAAGAAGAAATCTATATGGACCAACCAGAAGGATTCATTGCCAAGGGACAAGAAAACAAAGTGTGCAAATTTGTGAAGTCATTGTATGGACTTAAACAAGCACCCAAACAATGGCATCAAAAATTTAACAAAGTTATTGCACAATTTGGATTCATTATCCATGAACATGACAAGTGCATATATTCTAAGAACTTTGGCAATGAGTATATTATTCTTTGTCTATATGTAGATGATATTCTTATCCTTGGAACTTCTCTTGATGCAATCCAAAGAGTAAAGGATTATCTTTCCCAAAACTTTGATATGAAGGATCTAGGTCCTGCTGATATGATATTGGGAATGAAAATATCCAAAACCTCTAATGGAATTTCTTTGAGTCTTGCTCATAGCATTGAAAGAATGCTTCATAAATTTGATTTCTATAACTCTAAACCTATTTCTACACCCTATGATTCTTCAATTGCTTTGAAAAAGAATATGGGTGAGCCTGTGTCTCAACTGAAATACTCTCAATTAATAGGTTCACTTCTTTACATTTCCAACAGGACAAGGCCTGACATCTCTTATGCTGTAGGTAGATTGAGTAGATATACTAGTAACCCCAGTAGAGAACACTGGACTGCACTAGAGAGAGTTTTCAGATATCTTAGAGGCACAATTGGCTATTGTCTGACTTACACTGGATATCCTGATGTTATGGAAGGTTATAGTGATGCAAACTGGGTCACTGATTCTAACAGTGTTAAGTCTACTACCGGATATGTATTCATGTTCGGTGGTGCTGCTGTGTCCTGGAAATCCTGCAAACAAACAGTGATTGCCAGGAGCACCATGGAGTCCGAGCTCATTGCTCTGGACACAACTTGCTCTGAAGCTGAATGGCTAAAGGATCTTTTATCTGAATTCTCTATCGTGCCTAAACCCATACTTCCAATCTCTGTTCATACTGATTCAAGATCCACCATTGAGATTCTAAAGCAAGATAATGCCAATAAGAAGATGAACAGACATATTCAAATCAGACTTAAGTCTGTTCAGCGCCTATTGGGCAAAGTTGTGCTTCTAGACTTTGTAAAGTCCGAGAAGAATATTGCTGACCCATTGACTAAGGGTCTTTCTAGGAGTGTGGTCCTAGAATCATCGAGGGAGATGGGGTTAAGCCCATAGTAGAGTTCACCGACAGCGGGAACCCAACCTACTTGATTGGGAGTTGATTCCATGAAAGAGGTTCAATGTGGTAGGAACAAGCTGGACTGGTGATACTCGTGTGGAGCATCGACCCGGATATGTTTATATCATGTATGTAGCATTGTAGCTACTACCCCTTCTCTATGGTGACGATGCTCTTATAATACAGCTAGGTAAGGATGAGTTTGACTCTTAATAAGTCCAACGCATGTAGTGTGGAGGGTATACTATCCAGCTGTAGTACCCTTGGAGGACTTACCTACGTGAGAGGAACCGTGATGGCCGCGGTTGGGGGGGCAGGGCTGACCCTAGAAACTCTCATGAGTCGGTTATTGTGAGCATGGCCTTTAACGCTCAACCCGCTCGCTCAATAGATGGAGACTTACTGTGTGTGTATTCTATCAATATCTGGTAAAAGAGGCTAGTTCCAGGCGTAGTCCACTATGTCTCTCAGATGGCGATGAATTCACTAAGGAAGGTTCCAGGCGTAGTCCACCTGTCCCGAATTCACAGTATGATGTTGCCCGATTTTTTCGTGTTTATGATCTGATGATGTGATGGTTATTGATTTGTTTTATCCTCTCTGAAACTCAAGTTTTGGGGGGGACTGTTGGATGTATTGGAGGGAAAACTTGAGTTTCCCTCTATTTGTCTTTGTTTTTAGTCCCACATTGGATAGGAGATGGGAGGTTAGGTGGTATATATACCAAAACCTCTCATGCCTATTGTTATGAGTGTTGGGCCATGGGCCACATCCCCACACGCGCGCACACACGCCGAACCGAACCGGGCCGGGCCGGGTGCGGGTGGCGCGCGCCCACGACCTGCGGACACGAATGCAGTTCGATTCAGGGGCTTGTTGGACCTGCTACATTTTGTTTTTTATTTTTAATTTTGATTTAAAATTCTGTTATGATTTTTCGGGATTTTCGATTCAGTTTTTACCCACTCTCCCACTCTCCGGATCTGCTCGCGAACTGCACGATCGTGTGCAGATTTGGAGCGGGTCTGTTGTAACAGCTGAACTCCGAGAATCTATAAATAGCTTCTCGCAGTTTAGTCTGTTACCTGCAGAAAAATCTTACAGTCTCCTTCTCCCTCCTACAGTAAAATTCTGTTCGGTTTTTGGTGATTTCTCCGGCGACTTTTATTACGGGCAGCGCATTTCCATCTGAGCAGAGGCCTAGCTCTTCGTCCGGGGCTGGGTGCTGGTGATCTACCGGGGGAGCTTTTACCGCTAGGAGAGGAGGCTATTCTAAGGTCCGGACGAGGGACCGGCCATCTATCTTCTAGGGCAGTGCTTCTGCACGACTGTCACCCCAGGCCAGCTTTTTTGTTTTCTTTAAATTCTTCATTTTAGTTGCATGCTTAGGACAAGTAATTGTTAAATTTAGAATCTATATTTGTTGCATGCTATAATTCTGAAAAATATCCTACAGTTTTTGTCTTTTTTCACAGTGGAAATTTAACGCAAGATACAAAAAAAAAAAAAAAAGATTGTAATTGTAAAGAACTGCCCAAATTTGCTTGACTTATTCGTAGATGGACATGCCAGTAAATGTAATTGCACTGATTAAATATCAAATAGTGTGAGAAGTGCTGGAAAATAATGTACAAATTACTGTTAAGTTATTTATATTAAACTTTCAAGAACGAAAGAACTTCTCTATTTTGATGCGGAGCACTGTTCTTAAGAGTAGAATGCTCCCTCTGAGAGAGTATCTCGGTGCAATAGATTGATGGCGGCCTACCCTCCAGAATTCAACGATCGCTGGCTCTACAAGCGTGCACTCGCAATGCACAGGCCCTCGAACAGCTCGGTTTTGTTTCCTCTAGAGATGCAGGGAAGGACTGAAAAAGTTTAAGAAAAATTCAAAGGAGGAAGAAGATGGTTAAGTTGTGTTGTTGAGAGTAGGGAATAGGTCCTTTATAAAGAGAGTTTTTCATCATTAGAAAATTCTTAGGCACAGAAAACAATTCTTGGATAAAGAACTCATTTTTAGACAGAGGAAGAAATTTTTACTTGTGCAGAGAAACAATATTGCCTTGAAAAGTGTCATTGCAGAATTTGGACAGAGAGATCTCAGCGGCTAAATTTGACATGACAGGACATGGAAAGATAGGAATCTCAACAGTTATCTCTGACTCAAATATTGTGACAGAGTTTGGAAAGATTTTATTTTAATTTTAAATCCAAAAATAAAATTGGCAAAACTTAGCCTATTCGAGTCACACTCGTGAGACGCTCTGAAACCCAGATTTGCACCCCCCTGTAAGTTCGATGAGGGCGCACATGCGCAGCATTAAGATATTTTGAATCCGATAACTCAATTTTCTTCACTTGGCCTCAATGGGTTTGTATGTACGCGTGCACCCCTTAATTTTTAACCCACATAATTCATCATGAAAGAGAGTCCGTGTATAAACACTAAAAAGTTCTTTTTCTATCCAATGTACGATTAAAAGAGCTTTACTTAATTTTAAAAAACTCCAAATACTAATAAGAAGGACTAGGCAAGATGCCAAATCTCTCACCAGTTTCTAGTTGCGCTTAAAAAATTGTTAGCAGTTCAGATCACAAGTGGAGCAGGGGGCAGTTGTGGAGCAGGGGGGCAGTTGCAAGTGGATGGGACCTCTCTCTCTCTCTCACACACATTTTGTAAATCTAAATCTTAACTAGAAGTAGGTCATGTTGCATGTCAAGCTCTTCAAGTCTCTTTAACCTTTTAAAGCCAACTCTTCAATCTAACTAGCATGTGAGGATGCTTGCCAAACTCCACAAAGTCTTTTTAACCTTTTAAGGCTCTCTCTCCCCCCCACCCCCTCTCATGTGATGCATGCCAAGCTCCACAAGTCTCTGTAAACCTTAAAGCTAACTAGCTTTAGGCATGTGCAAAGGAGGCTCTCAAAGTTTGGAGGTGGGGCTTGCTATTTTTCATGCTAAAAGAGATGAGTATTTTTGGGACCCCATGTTTCTGCAAGTGGAGTGCAGTGTTTGTGGGGAATAATAATAATATTAAGTTGTGAACAGGGGCCAGCAGCTCCAAATGGTGCTCTTGTTTATGTCTGCTCACAGGACTGGTCCTCTCTTTGCCCTTCACCCCACAAACAAATAACGTACAACAATGGCGACCAAAACCAAGAATCAGATCATTGATTTCCTGAAGGTGCCCTCCTTCAAACTCAACTGTCAACCTAAACATGTGATACATCATTTAGCATGTCTGAACCCTAAAAGTGGATTCACATGTATCGAGTAGCACAGTTTAAACTTAGATCCATAGCTCAGGTATATACATTGTTGATTCAAACATCTGATCGTAAAAGTAATGTTCAAGTTGGACGAGAGGAGACCAACCAACACAAAGATTGTGATTTTTGCTGCTATGATTTGTTGCTCTCTCTGAAGATTGCGCATCAATCACTTCGATCCATACGAAAAAAATAGTGCTTTAGCTCAGCTACTTCTGCAGTCAAAAAAAGTGGACGTTAACAGCAGGGGAAAAAATCATGTCTGAGTTGATCGCCACAATTACTGTGAAGTTATCGTCAACAAGATGCTGGATCTGAGAAACAGAGCTTTACCCCACGACAATCAGGAAAAAGATATGTTGGATGTCACATCGATAGATCAGCAGCAACCAACCCAAATATTGATTATTGCAGCGAGATATTTATCAAAGTTACCTGCAGGAAGTAAAGGAGATTAAAAGGCAGCTCATTCTAGCATATGAACATAAAAATACAAGTAAGAAATCAATTACCATGCAGAATCCATAGATCACTGCAATGACTATGATCGAAACATATACATCATTTCTCTCAAAGATTTTCCTCTTTAAGGATGGATGCATAGCGCATAATAATATCCGTATCCAAATGGACATGGCACTGTATATCTTACGATTTCAAAATTTTGAGCATAACCTCATCTGTGCTAAATGTCATTACAAGAAACAAAATAAAGAAAAAGAAGCGGAGAAAGAGTTGATTGGGCATAAGGCCAATGAAGAATCCTACATGATCTATCTAATATTCACTGAAAGAATAAATTAATGTGAAACGTGTATGCGTGAATGAAAATCAACAATAAAAAACTCAAACTACGCTTCACCAACATGAAACAATCGTTGGTAGGAAATGATTAAAACTAATAATCTAGCAAACTATTAATCAAATAACATGCATAAACTAATCAATATCAGTTCAAAAATAAATTAACAATATTATCTATGTTACGCATGTAAAAAGTTCTACTACAAAAAAATAATAATAATAATGAAATAAAGGAAAGCGGATACACACAATCTCATATTTGTGAACAACAGTTAAATCAATAAAAAACAGAGATTAAATATCAGACTCGAAATAATTGATCAAAATTAGAAACATACCTACTAAGAATCATATGTGACCTCAGTGTCCTTATGATGACTGTAGATGTGTAGAGGTCATCTTCACGAATGCAACACTTCAAATCGTGAGACTTCGGATGAGAGAAGTATGATTTAAAAACAAACCGTAAATGCTTTTAATGAATCTGTTTTTACTGTAGCAGGGTTGGCACTGTAGCAAATTATTATAGCAGGTACTGTAGCGAGGGTACTGTAGCAATACTGTTTTTTTTAAATTTTTTTTTTCTATTGAGATAGAAAAAGAGATATGAAACTAATTTATCTAGAGTTTTGAAGAGAGGTTTACGAAAATAAAATTAAGATTTGAAAGAAGGAGAAAAAAGATGACTAATTAAAGTTTCACACCACTGATTTGAGGTTTTCTCTCAGACTTCACACGCAAAGAGAGGAGATATCACAACTCACACAAATTTGAGAAAAAAAATTTAATAATTTAATTGAAAAAGTAAATATATTGGGGTCTTTATATAGGCTACAAAATTGTACTTTCCTAATTCTATTTGGATTACATAATCCAACTCCTAACAGAAATCAAAAGTTAAAAAAAAAAAAAGAGAGAGAGAGAAACATAAAAATAAAAAAAAAAACTAATAATTCTACTGCAAATCTAATTACTAAAAATTAAAAATACAAGAAATGGAAACTAAAAAACTTAATACTAATGAACCTATTGAATCTATGTTAAGTTAACACGTCTTCTTCAATGATGAAAGATTTGTCACATCACAAATAGTCTATGTTTCATGCTCCATGTACCATATTTATCTCAAGAACCGGGGGCTGTTAATTGCTCTCAAGCAAACAACTTGCAACACTCTCAAATTTTCCCATTCACGCGTATCTGGAACAAAGTGTCATTATACTTACAACTCAGCTACCAGGGATATATAAATGGATCCTAATTTTTTTAACAAACGGTTGTTTCCTTCCGGTGCATCATGAAAGCATTGTCATCTGAAATCCCTTCCTCGATCACGAAAACCACCCTGACCTGTTTGAAATACAATTGTCAGCAATATATTAAATGGCAATAAATCAATCAAAACTTGTATGATAACAGAAGGCAATAGAACAGCCTAAACTTATAGCAGAAACCAAAACCAAAGAATCATGTACGATGAGCAAGTGTGAGAAACAATATAAGAATAAGGATGGCAGAACACATTGCACAAGCTGTAAATTGTAAGCTGATTCAAATACCTAAACCAACAGCAGCAACATCTGTTGCTGTCATTATGGGACTCTTCCCTGCTTTGAACTGTGAGAGGACCCAATCCCTTTCAGCCTGGCTTTTGTCACCATGAATTGATCCAGCTTCCATCCGTTATATCCTCCAGCTGCTTGCCCATTCTGAAGAAGAAACAACACATGCGCATACGTTTTTTTTACTGAAATACAATAAAGAACAACCATCATATAATAATATCCTACTTGTTATCTTCCTGACTCTCCAACACAATCTCTTTTGAATCGCATGATTAACTTTCGAGCCTATGGAACCATTAACCACCTGTCTCATGCCGGAACAAATTTTGTCAGATGGATACAGATGATGGTAAAGAACAAACTCAACTGTGCATCGTCATGCTTGATCGTCCACTTACCTTGCATGGATTGTAGAGGAATTTTCTATCAAGATGTTCAACTTCCTTTGGCCAATTAGCACATGAAGAGTTTGCCAATCAGGGCGAATCTACAGAAGAAGCAAATGGAACTTCTCATGATTTGGGCGGAGATATGGCTCAAAATTAGGCCTTTATCAATTTTAGGACCATAACCCGAGGCCCATCCAACACCCAACCCAGGCGCAGCCCGTAGCCCCTTCCAACGTTGAAGGCAATTCCTTTTTAAAAAGAATGGTGACTTCCAATACACAAGTAACATGACGACAGATTTTGAACCTCTGACCTATATCATTTAAATGATATTCCTTCACTAATACACCAATAAATTAAATGAATTAAAAACCTTACAACCAATATATAAATAAAAGTATATAACATGGTTTGAAACTCGGTATCCGTATCAAAATCCGTTGTATGTTTTTGACTGGTGGTTTCATCTCAATATATCGGTATCGTCTCGGTCATTCCTGGTCGTGCCGCACAACAAGTATTGAGTTTTGGTATTGTTAAAACCCGAATGCCTCAGGAGTAGTAATAAGCAAGCAAGGTAAAATTGGGACTTGGTATTGTTAGAATATAAATGTATTACCCTCAACCCTCACCATACTTTTAGTATAGTGACAGGAATTTTAATATGGTATTAGAGCACTCGGTTCAAGTCGACGCACATTAAAAAATATATATATAAAAATAACTACTATGCAAAAGCCCATGTTTTGACCCATTAAAAAAAAAGTGCTCGACTTATAGGGGGGTGTTAGAATATAGATGTATAATCCTCAACCTTCACCTTAATTTCGAAGTTTTGGTACAGTGACAAGGACTTTAATACTATTGTTAAAATCCAGGGGTGGGGCCAAGCTAAAATTTAATGACCTAAAATATTTCAGGGGTGATTAGGATATCAAAGAGGCCCAACCCATTATCATCCCTACGAGTGACTCTTCTTCTCCAATCAATCCTAATCATCATTAGAAACAAGCATTTCCAAATCGTCTCATATAACTTCCAACAAGCTTAGCCCAACTTTAAGCACAATCACTAATAGAGATCCCATGAACACATTTTCTTAAACATGACCATCAACTAATTTATTTGGCCGTCAAATCAGCTTTTAGTTGGTTGAACTCCTTTAGCACATGGTACTCATGCATCATAGTATGTGTGACCTAACATATTATACTCATCCATCACCATTAACACATACTTGCTCCTTTAATGATCATGCATCACCTATGCTTCATCCATTTGATTGCTTAGCATTCAAAATGCATACAAAAACTAATTTTTCTCACAGACTATGACTGTGATAGTATGTTGCAGACTAAAATTCTGGTTTAGGATCTATACAAACAAAAAGAACTTCAATTCAGGTTCTTTACCTGAGAAGCTTTAGGAGACCATATGGGAATGTAGCTACCTATAGCTAGGTAACCCCCCACTCCCTTGCCCCAACAAAGCAAAGGAAAAGAACTTTTGGATATTGACATGAACATTCTTTTGTAACATTTTTGGATATGAATGCTGATGTAGATATAAATTTGTTACCTATCTGTAAATTAAATGTCCTTTACCAAGCTTTTAGAATAAGGAAGACATAAAAAACTGTACATTGCAAAGTATAGACTAATAATTGAAAATATCTCGATCTACTTAAAAACCTTTTTGCACAAGGTGTTTGATATGGGTATGCTTTCTAGTTTGTTAAAGTGTGAAAGGGGATCAAAGTCCAAAATGGAACAAGTATTTGAATTCTTTAAATGATTACTTGAGAGAAAAATTGCTTGATAACAATGATACTGACCCTTTGTACTATTTTTTAATGATCTTTATACTGAAATGGGTGAAAATTAATAAATGAAATTAAAATGGACATAACTGACCTTCAATTTTCGGTGCCTTTTAATATATAACTACAGGTTCATAATTGTATTTAGACCTATTTTCAAGATATTAAATCTACAAAGAACCCACAAATTCTAAAAACTTATCAAATGGTTGATTGAACTATTAAGAGAAAGGTGTTCTTAAGAATCACAATACATATAAAACTCTCTTAGCTCCTAATTGTATCAAAAGGCCAAAAGCCAGTCATAATGGGTGTCTTTAACTAGTTGAGGGGGTTAATTGTTGGAGTTATTGCAAAAACATGCATAAAGGAATGATCTTTTACCCTTGTATTTATATTTGTTTGAAGTTCATAATTAGTACTTGCATCTAATTTATACTAATATCCGTACAACAATTAGTTCACGTTCATATTTGTTTGCATCAAATTAGAAAAGCATTCATGCACCATTGTTATCCATGTATGTTTTCAGTCATACCCATTTTGTGCACATGTCCAGTCTCCCTTCTATCCTTTTATGCACAAATATTATCCATATATTTGGTTTTCACCATGCCCATTTTGCACCCACATCCAATGTATATCAGTAGTGCTCTCTTGCACCCTGTTCATACTCATTCTGATATGTAATCATGTATGGTCTCTCATGTTTATGTTTAGTATTTGCTTCCATATTAGTTAACATGAATACTAGTTTTCATTTCCTAACTATATGAGTATCCATGTTCATATTGTGATTGAATATGAAAATGAATATGAACATGCTAATGTCCATAACCAATCTGCATCCACTATGAATGCAACTGTACCCACAGCATCTTGTATGTACCAATACCTGCTTCTTAAGCATGTGGACACTAATACCTAGACAGAGCATCATTGAATATTAAAAACCAAGTAAATACGTTTTAAATTCTACTCATAATTCATAAATACTGCTGCAAGAACGCAATGGAAAAACAACAGCCATAATTCATGAATTAAGAGCCAATATATTTCTAATCTTTTCTTTTTGTCAGTGTATAAAAAATAATATATTCAGGCCATTGTATGAAGAAGACCAAGAAACAAGACCTTCATTAGAGTTTAGATCAGGTTTACATATTTATAAATTAACCAAAACATATATTAAGAATTCCTGGCTGGAATCATAATGATTCCATCATTTCTCTCTCAAAAAAGTAACTATATTAGAAATAGACTTTCAAGCATAAATATCAGATTCAAACCCAACAATGATAAATATTTAAAAAAAACAAAAATATCACCACTCTCCATTTGAAACCCTAAATGTTAGGGAAGTAGGAACCAGAGATGCATGCACAGATGAAGATAGTGTTGGGATTTGGGTCGAACAAATACTCCCACATCGGCTAGACGTGGGGATGGTCTTGGGTTTATAAGGATTTGGGCAACTCCACCTAACAGGCTAGTCTTCTGGGATGGAGCCCCGAGTCCTTCAGATAGCACAGAACCACCACATAAATAAGAAACGGACATCTAAAATGACATCTTTCCTTCCTTTTTTTTCCCCCTCCATCCCATTTATCCTCTACCCCTTCAACTGATTTTTAAGGGGGAGGAATAAAACCTGCAATAAACAGGGACTAATCCAAATCTTTCCTCATTGTCTCCCTCCTAACTCTTTGTTTCACATTCTTTCGGTTTTTCATAATCCAGGTGATGTTTGGGCTAGGAGTTGCCAAAGACTGATTTTTTCGGCCATGTTACAAATTGGCTTTGACCAAATCCAATCCGAAGTGGCAGAAATGGATCCAGTTTTGGCCAATTTTCAAAACCATGAAATAAAGCAACATGGACGTATTAGCAAAATATCATCATTAACTTGATTTGAATTAGAAACTAGAGTAGCGCAGGGAACATAAGAATGAAGATAGCTTGAAGGTGTACTGGGGCTTATAAGAAACTATTGTAGCAGTGGGATTCTAATGCAAGAGATGGCAAGTATAAAAAGAGACAGATAGTAATATAAGCTAACAGAAACAAAGGGGACAGCACACCAGTATTTAAAATGGTTCGGTCAATATGACCTACGTCCACGGGAGAAGACAGCAAGAGGAATCCACTAATCAAAAAGGGAGAATACAAGATATTACAACTCTAATCTCACTCACCCAAGCCCAATAAAACCCAACTCACTAGAGCTTAATAAAAGGAAGATAAATGGCAAGAGAAAGGAGAGGACAATACAATATTTAGCAACTCTCTCTTCTCACTTTCTTGCTCTATGAAATCTCATGCAATGTGATGCCTATTTATAGGCAAAACTTCTAAATCCCTTCATCACTTCACCCTACACATACATCAAAATCATAGGGTGGTTATGATCTTTCATAGGGTGGCTAAGATCTTCATAGGGTGGCTATTGATGACTTTTAGGGTGGTTAGGAATTTCATAGGGTGGCTAAGATCTTTATAGGGTGGTTATGATCTTCATAGGGTGGCTATTGATGACTTGGTTTATTCATTAAAGACATATCAACAAATCTCCACCTTTTCTTGAATGAATAACAAATCTTTCCACCTTAACTTGAACTGTATCAAGCGTCTTTTGAATTCTTGATGTCTTCTCTAGCCTCGATGGGCTCAACCTTCACCACTTTGAACACCAAGCAATTCGAGACAGTATCGAACTTGCGCGAATGTACGGGCTTTATAATCATATCTGCTAGATTATTTGCAGTACTAATTTTTTGTCCCCTGAGCAGCTTTACTAACTCTCATGTTTGGTTCTTGTGAAGAAATTTCATCTCTTCAGTCATAGCAATTATCCATTATGCAGCTTCATCAGAACTGATAGCCTCATTGTAGGTGGAAGGTTCTGAAATCTCAAAAGATTCTGCCACACTTAAAGCATAAGCGACCATATCTGTATAGGCGTATCGCTTAGGTGGATGGATCTGCCTTCTTGCTCTTCCTGTTGCAATACTGTATTGTTACTCTTGCAGTGTATCATCACCTAAAATTGAACCTTGAGCATCATTGACTGGTTTAACGCGAGTGCTCTCCTGCACTCCTTCTGTAACTTTGCTCTCAAGCTCCACCTGCTTGCTTTCTTCCTCTCCTGAACCTATAATATCAGCAACAGACTCCTTTCTCGGTTGAAGCATGTAATTTTCATCAAAAGTAACATTCCTGCTAATAACAAATTTAGGTGACTTAGGATCAGGAAACCACAACCTGTATCCCTTCACCCCAGTAGCATAACCAAGAAATATAACTTTCTTTGCCCTAGGTTCAAGCTTACCATCATTTACATGAAAATAAGCAGGGCAACCAAATACTCGTAAATGAGAGTAATTAGCAGGCATCCCAGACCATACCTCTTCAGGAGTCTTAAAACCAATAGCTGTAGGGGGAGACCGATTTACCAAATAGCAAGCTGTGTTTACTGCCTCAGCCCAAAAGCATTTTGACAAACCAGCATTAGATAGCATACACCGAGCTCTCTCCAACAGTGTCATGTTCATTATTTCTGCAACTCCATTCTATTGTGGTGTGTACCGAACTGTATGATGCCACATAATTCTTTCATTTTTGCAGAATTGATCAAACTTGTAATACCCTGCTTCCCGGTGTACGTATCACCGTATCTGTACGCGATACGACGTACAAAATTGATTTGACCTCCGTGGTAATCCGATTGAGTTGATTTCAGTTTCAAAAATTATTTTCTCATATTTTAGATTTTTCAGGATTTTCTGGAATTTTTCTGGATTATTTTGGAAAATCTCCGTTGTCGGTGTCGACCGATACCGATAACCAGCCTTCCGATTTTTATTTCACAAACGGAGTAGAATTTTGAGAATCCACTTTCACTGCGTGTCTTAGAATCATATTATCTACGTTGGGGTATTTTTAGGGATTTTCAGAATTTATCAAAAATCCGGGCAAAACCGGTGTCGCCCGTATCGGCGAGACACTCTGGGATTTTTAATTTACAAACCGGATTGAGTTTTGATAAACCGTCTTCATATTACGTCTCAGGCGATTTTTCTCTATTTTTTGTAATTTTTGGGTATCGTTCGGAGTTAGTCAAAATTTGACCCTATTAAAATAATATTAAATTAATTATTTTAATTCATTTTCTTTTTCTTTTCTCTGCTCCAATCCTCCAGCGACTTCTCCCCCACCGACCTCCTGTAGCCAACCGCCTCTCTCCCCTTTAAATCCCTCCTCCTCTCTCTCTCTCCTCCATGGAATCTCTCTCTCTCTCTCTTCACTTCCTCTCTCTCCTCTCTCTCTCTCTCTCTCTCTCTCTCTCTGTGGGCGATCCAGAACAGGGGAGAAATCTGATCGCCGCTGCCGGCCCCAACTCCGGCGACCCCGGCCAACCGCCGCAGGTGCCGCCGAGCGCCCCCAGCCGGCGCTCCCCGCCGACCGCCGCCGCCATGGCCGCGCGCTCCCCCTCCCTCTCTCTGGTAAACTCTCTCTCTCCCCTCCTTTTCTCTTCCCCCTGCCGCCAGCGTGGGCCGCGGCGGGCGCCACCGGCCAGGGCCACGGCGGGCGCCGCCGGCCAGCCAGGTCGGGCGCAGCAGCAGCGCTGCTGCTGCTGCTGCTGCTCGTTTTCCCCATGGGTTTGGGTTAAAACCCAAACCCAATTATCCTTATTGGGTTTAATTGAACCCATTAACCCGTTTATCATTAAACCCAATAACTTAAGTTACGGGTTTGGGTATTGATCCAAACCCAACCCGTTTACACCCAGACCCGACCCATTAAAGGTAAACTTTCAGTTTAGCCCCTGTTAATTCCTAAATTACGTTTAGGCCCCTGCAAAATTACATATAGCCCCCTGGATATTTTCCGTTATTACAAAATTAACCCCTTTATATGCTTTTTAGTATTCGGGCGATATCTGGAGCATCCGGACTCCGATTCGGGCGATTCTGGATCCGTTGCGATCGTGGGAACGAGAGCTACAGTCCTGTAACCATTTTGTGAGTGTTTTCTTTTTAATAAATTATATTTATTCATGTTTACTAAATTGGAGTGGTTGCTTTATTGAAATAAAACATGATTACCGGTAAATCCCTATGGTTAAGATTATTAAATTGTAAGCCATATGAAGACACTGTAATAAAAACTGTACTTAGCAATTACCTGACTAATCTCTCTTATGTCATGTTTATGTACCACTGATAATTGTCCCACTATATTACCATATGCCTAGACACTATAATGTCATGTATCGTATCGCTAGGACACTACCCTGTTACTGAACCTGCATGCTAGACATCATTACTGTCATGCACTAGGACATGGTATTACACGAGACACAGACTACTATTATAACATGTGTTAGTGCTACGCATATAGGTTACATGGATGAGGGCTATACCACTAGGATACGGATATCATTATACGGATACGGTAGGACACCATATACGAGTCACTGACCATTGATACTACATGTACATGTTGCATTGATACTATGAAACGTCACTTTAGTATTTCATATTCATCTTCCACTGATATATACATGTACCACTCACGGATACTGGTTACACAGACCGCACTGTTACAGATGCTTACCACACGAGTGTACATGCTTGTATTCTTTCTATCTTCTTGTCATATGACTCACTGTGCATGTTACACCGATTATTGTGCCATGTTACCGTATTCATGTTATATGATTGTTTCCTGTTATTGATACGGATTTCCCGTTACTGGACATGAAAGCTGTAGATATGCGATATGTGGGAATCCCACATCTATTGTTCCCGTTTCTCGATATATTGTTCATGATATCTTGTTCATGTTATATTGTTCCTGATTCTCGTTATATTGTTCTACGCTATCAACAGAGCTCAGGTCCAGTTATCGTGTTAACCGTACCATGTACTGTTATTTGTTCTTGTTACATTGGATACTGAACATATTAGATCATAATGATAACTGGGGTATGGGGGAGACTTGATGGTTGATTAGATCTTATCGGGTGATGTACTGGATCCATATTGTTTTCCCACTGCAGGGGACGGTAGGAGGGCTGCCTACCAATTGCTCCATGAGCTCTTGTTACTTGATTCATGCTCCCCTCTTAGCGGAGGGCCCTGGTCCTGGCAGCCAGGGGCTTGTTTAAGGCCGTGATCCCGGGTATGCACGGGATACATCCACCCGATAAGAACTCCTCGACCATTGGTTTCTAATTAACATAATAAAACAGTATACACAATAGTGGACGTCGGGAACACTTGTTATTTAGTTACTCTCTCGTTTGGATAATGGTACCCGTAGGCCATGTCCGGATGGGTTCGACTGGAGTGCGGGCTCCAGTATGAACTGCCAGTGGTATGGGACACTGGAAGAGAGTGATTAAAATATCAGGTGGTACTGATCGCTACTATTGTATAAATGACATGACTTTGACATGACCTGCCTGCTACATGTTTAGTTGTACTTGTTACTGTTCCTGATCATTTATCTGCTATCATGTGACATGTATACATTGCGATTGTTCATGTTTCCTGTTACACTTTCTTTAGAGCCCTACTACTCATGCACACGTATACTTTGTTACATTACCTGGTATCTGTTACACTGTATGTAGTGGCATACTATGCATGTTCTGCATTGCATATATTTTATTGTTATATGCTCATCTGCATGTTCACCTCTTTCACGTCACCACTATCATGTTCATGTCTATTACGTCACCACTAGACAACATTAGTTATTACATAAACTGGACACGACTATAGATATGACCTGATGATAACCGGCTAGGTAGAGATGGTATTAAAAGTCGACCTGTTTATTTATTTGCACTGCTTTTATGTTTCTCTATTTCTACTGTTTATATATCCTTATTATATGGCATCACTAGTCCAACCTCATGTACTATATATTATTATCGTGCTTGTATTACTATTGTATATATTACTGTCTCCTTCATTTTTACCACTCACTAGGTCGCTTTCTGACGACCCTGGGTTTTCATGCCCAGATTTGGAGATCCGCGTACCGTAGTATCCGAGAGTACCTTGGAGCCACATCGGAGCTTCCCCATCGGGAGTATTTCTAGGTATCTTGGTACTTTATTTCTTTTATCTTATTTGTCTCCATTTTTCATATCTGTTATGATCGCTGACCTCTTTCTGCAGGTATTCTTGTACTTCTTTCATGCTGGACCTCATGTCTATATGGAGGTTATGTACTGTACTGAGGCTTAACGTACGCGTGAGCGTGTTTTCACCTCACGTATGTACGTCGCCATAACGTCTCCGTATCCTGGGGATCGGGGCGTTACATAGTGGTATCAGAGCCTAGGTTCACACCTGGTACTTGGGCTCTTACCAACAGTACAAGCAGGTTCAGATTAACTTATCTGTATCTGAATTTGGGGATTCCAGCAACGAGTACAAGAATACCATGACCTTGACAATTCCTTCCTTGACTCGTTTGTATTCCTTCTTTCCTTCCAGTTGTTAACCAGGACATCCGATTTCCTTCTCGCTTTCCTTGCATTGTCTTGCTTCCCATCCATTCGGATTAGTTCACTACCATACTTCTCCATTCCGAGTTCCTTATAGATATCAGAGTGCGCAGCGGAAGTGTCGTGGACCCGTAACCTTTAGGTTTTGGGGTTGGAAATCTTGTGCTCACACCTGAATGAAATTGCGAGGACGCAATTTTTTGTAAGGTGGGGAGAAATGTAATACCCTGCTTCCCGGTGTACGTATCACCGTATCTGTACGCGATACGACGTACAAAATTGATTTGACCTCCGTGGTAATCCGATTGAGTTGATTTCAGTTTTAAAAATTATTTTCTCATATTTTAGATTTTTCAGGATTTTCTGGAATTTTTCTGGATTATTTTGGAAAATCTCCGTTGTCGGTGTCGACCGATACCGATAACCAGCCTTCCGATTTTATTTCACAAACGGAGTAGAATTTTGAGAATCCGCTTTCACTGCATGTCTTAGAATCATATTATCTACGTTGGGGTATTTTAGGGATTTTTCAGAATTTATCAAAAATCCGGGCAAAACCGGTGTCGCCCGTATCGGCGAGACACTCCGGGATTTTTAATTTACAAACCGGATTGAGTTTTGACAAACCGTCTTCATGTTATGTCTCAGGCGATTTTTCTTTATTTTCTGTAATTTTTGGGCATCGTTCGGAGTTAGTCAAAATTTGACCCTATTAAAATAATATTAAATTAATTATTTTAATTCATTTTCTTTTTCTTTTCTCTGCTCCAATCCTCCAGCGACTTCTCCCCCACCGACCTCCTGTAGCCAACCGCCTCTCTCCCCTTTAAATCCCTCCTCCTCTCTCTCTCTCCCCTCCTTTTCTCTTCCCCCTGCCGCCGGCGTGGGCCGCGGCAGGCGCCACCGGCCAGGGCCACGGCGGGCGCCGCCGGCCAGCCCGGCCAGTGGCCGGCCAGGTCGGGCGCAGCAGCAGCAGCGCTGCTGCTGCTGCTGCTCGTTTTCCCCATAGGTTTGGGTTAAAACCCAAACCCAATTATCCTTATTGGGTTTAATTGAACCCATTAACCCGTTTATCATTAAACCCAATAACTTAAGTTACGGGTTTGGGTATTGGATCCAAACCCAACCCGTTTACACCCAGACCCGACCCATTAAAGGTAAACTTTCAGTTTAGCCCCTGTTAATTCCTAAATTACGTTTAGGCCCCTGCAAAATTACATATAGCCCCCTGGATATTTTTCGTTATTACAAAATTAACCCCTTTATATGCTTTTTAGTATTCGGGCGATATCTGGAGCATCCGGACTCCGATTCGGGCGATTCTGGATCCGTTGCGATCGTGGGAACGAGAGCTACAGTCCTGTAACCATTTTGTGAGTGTTTTCTTTTTAATAAATTATATTTATTCATGTTTACTAAATTGGAGTGGTTGCTTTATTGAAATAAAACATGATTACCGGTAAATCCCTATGGTTAAGATTATTAAATTGTAAGCCATATGAAGACATTGTAATAAAAACTGTACTTAGCAATTACCTGACTAATCTCTCTTATGTCATGTTTATGTACCACTGATAATTGTCCCACTATATTACCATATGCCTAGACACTATAATGTCATGTATCGTATCGCTAGGACACTACCCTGTTACTGAACCTGCATGCTAGACATCATTACTGTCATGCACTAGGACATGGTATTACATGAGACACGGACTACTATTATAACATGTGTTAGTGCTACGCATATAGGTTACATGGATGAGGGCTATACCACTAGGATACGGATATCATTATACGGATACGGTAGGACACCATATACGAGTCACTGACCATTGATACTACATGTACATGTTGCATTGATACTATGAAACGTCACTTTAGTATTTCATATTCATCTTCCACTGATATATACATGTACCACTCACGGATACTGGTTACACAGACCGCACTGTTACAGATGCTTACCACACGAGTGTACATGCTTGTATTCTTTCTATCTTCTTGTCATATGACTCACTGTGCATGTTACACCGATTATTGTGCCATGTTACCGTATTCATGTTATATGATTGTTTCCTGTTATTGATACGGATTTCCCGTTACTGGACATGAGAGCTGTAGATATGCGATATGTGGGAATCTCACATCTATTGTTCCCGTTTCTCGATATATTGTTCATGATATCTTGTTCATGTTATATTGTTCCTGATTCTCGTTATATTGTTCTACGCTATCAACAGAGCTCAGGTCCAGTTATCGTATTAACCGTACCATGTACTGTTATTTGTTCTTGTTACATTGGATACTGAACATATCAGATCATAATGATAACTGGGGTATGGGGGAGACTTGATGGTTGATTAGATCTTATCGGGTGATGTACTGGATCCATATTGTTTTCCCACTGCAGGGGACGGTAGGAGGGCTGCCTACCAATTGCTCCATGAGCTCTTGTTACTTGATTCATGCTCCCCTCTTAGCGGAGGGCCCTGGTCCTGGCAGCCAGGGGCTTGTTTAAGGCCGTGATCCCGGGTATGCACGGGATACATCCACCCGATAAGAACTCCTCGACCATTGGTTTCTAATTAACATAATAAAACAGTATACACAATAGTGGACGTCGGGAACACTTGTTATTTAGTTACTCTCTCGTTTGGATAATGGTACCCGTAGGCCATGTCCGGATGGGTTCGACTGGAGTGCGGGCTCCAGTATGAACTGCCAGTGGTATGGGACACTGGAAGAGAGTGATTAAAATATCATGTGGTACTGATCGCTACTATTGTATAAATGACATGACTTTGACATGACCTGCCTGCTACATGTTTAGTTGTACTTGTTACTGTTCCTGATCATTTATCTGCTATCATGTGACATGTATACATTGCGATTGTTCCTGTTTCCTGTTACACTTTCTTTAGAGCCCTACTACTCATGCACACGTATACTTTGTTACATTACCTGGTATCTGTTACACTGTATGTAGTGGCATGCTATGCATGTTCTGCATTGCATATATTTTATTGTTATATGCTCATCTGCATGTTCACCTCTATCACGTCACCACTATCATGTTCATGTCTATTACGTTACCACTAGACAACATTAGTTATTACATAAACTAGACACGACTATAGATATGACCTGATGATAACCGGCTAGGTAGAGATGGTATTAAAAGTCGACCTGTTTATTTATTTGCACTGCTTTTATGTTTCTCTATTTCTACTGTTTATATATCCTTATTATATGGCATCACTAGTCCAACCTCATGTACTATATATTATTATCGTGCTTGTATTACTATTGTATATATTACTACCTCCTTCATTTTTACCACTCACTAGGTCGCTTTCTGACGACCCTGGGTTTGCATGCCCAGATTTGGAGATCCGCGTACCGTAGTATCCGAGAGTACCTTGGAGCCACATCGGAGCTTCCCCATCGGGACTATTTCTAGGTATCTTGGTGCTTTATTTCTTTTATCTTATTTGTCTCCATTTTTCATATCTGTTATGATCGCTGACCTCTTTCTGCAGGTATTCTTGTACTTCTTTCATGCTGGACCTCATGTCTATATGGAGGTTATGTACTGTACTGAGGCTTAGCGTACGCGTGAGCGTGTTTTCACCTCACGTATGTACGTCGCCATAACGTCTCCGTATCCTGGGGATCGGGGCGTTACAAAACTCCATGGAACAGAACTCCATTCCATTGTCGGTCCTGAGGCGCTTCACCTTCTTTCCTGTTTACTTTTTGATCATAACCTTTCACTGCTTGAAGGTAGCAAACACATCGCTCTTATGCTTGAGAGGATACACTCAAACTTTTCTGGAATAATCATCAATTAAAGTCAGAAGATAACTAGCTTCACCTTTCGATGGAACCTGAAAGGGACCCCAAACATCTGAATGGATGTAATCTAAGGTGTCTTTAGTTGTAACACTTGCCTTAACTAATCCCCTTTTTCTTAACACTTGAGTGCTTTAGGGAGGAAATGTGGAAACAAGTATGCATGTAAGATACTTATACTATTCATTATACCTTGCATATACTAGTATATATGTATATGGGTTAAATACACGCACATGCATGTTGAATTTTTTTTTACCATATCCCCACCATACTTGTTGGTACAAGTACTTCATGAAGGAGGAGAAGGATGGGGACCTTACTTATAGGAGTAAGGTATAGGTATAGAGAGATGGTGTTAGGGGGCACTTGGCATGATATCATTAAGAGAAGAGAAGTATAAATAGGGGAAAATGAAGAAAAAACCTTCATTTGTCAACACACACTCTCTTCCTTCTTCTAACTTCAAAAACTTCTCTCCCTCTTCTCTTTTTGCTGCCGGCCAAGGAGGAGCAGCAGCAACAGTTGTTTTTTTCCCCTCAAGCCCTCCATTTTCTTCACCTACATACTCTCTCTCTCCCCTTCTCATTCCCTTACAAATCTTTTTCTTCCTTCCTTTATAATAAAAAGGCTTCTTTTACCTATTTTATCTCCTCCAAAGGCCTAATAGAATATGAAAAAGTGGTGATCTAACGTCACCTTAGAGGAAAATTCTTTAAGACAAGATTGACCTAGGTTAACAAGTTAGGAGGGTGAAATTGGTTGAAGAAGGTAAGCAAATCCTTAAGACTACTACACCCTCTTATGCACTTTAAACTATAAACTATTTATGATGTTATTATGGCCTTGTAAACTCCATTATAGTCGGTGATTAAGCTTGATAAGGGGATATTCTCTTCAAGAGTGAGTAGAACATCCAAACCCTAATATAATAGTAGGTAGTGTAAAGCTTGAAATAAAGTGGGAATTGCTAAGTTTTAAGTGGACGTGAAATTGAACGATAATGCATGTGTATGGTTTATAGATTCTATGTACATTATAAACAATCTTATGATAATCATGTTGTAGCTATTTTCATGTATGCTTACCATTGTGCGTGATTGATAAATTTTATTGTGTGTATACATGGTAGTCAACTAAATGTCATTTAAGAAGAAATAGTTCTATGGATAAATATAATACTTGATGCTATGCATATATATAGGCTATGTATATATTAAGATGATATAATATGTTGGTTATCTTAAAAAGGCTCGCATGTTGTTAATTTAACAAGTGGTTACTTATACATGTTAATGACTTCCATAATGTTGGCATGATGTAAAGTAGAAATCATGAGAATTATTTATATTGACATTGTTTTATGAATCCTTGCATGTTGTTATTACATGAAGGATATGATTATTGCATATTTGGAGGAAGGCACCGAGTTGAACTGGAGGTGATCCTAGGGGAGAATATTACGATAATGTATAAGAAGGAAGGGACCGGGTTGAACTGGAGGTGATCGAAGGGGAGATTATTTTGTTAAATAACATATAGTAGGAAGGGACCGGGTTTAACCAGAGGTGACCGAAGGGGGAGTCTCCAACTTTATTTGTAACAAGTGTGTTAATATGGTTAAGATGGAAATTGCATGTTAAAACTATATAAAATTTCTTAATATTAGACTCTGTGATAGTCGACTGATATAGGCAATTTCTGCTTGATTAGTCGACTAACCCATGGACCAAATCGACTATAGATGTGAGATTCTTTTACGTAAGATAGGGTAGTCGACTAGTACCGAGGTTAGTCGACTATATAAGATAGCGTAGTCGACTAGCTTTAGTTACAGGTAACAAACAAAAAGTAGACTTATTCTTTTGGTCAAGACATAGTCGACTATAGATGACTTATAAGTCGACTAATACCAAGAGTAGTCGACTATACAAGATAAGATAGTCGACTAGTTGAGTCACTGGCAGCCAACAGAGAATGGATATCTTTTTGGACAGAGTTCAGTCGACTATAGCTTTAAGCTAAGTCGACTAATAATAGTATTAGTCGACTATAGGTAGGGCAAGTTAACTAATAGAATCAATTACTGTGTTTTGGACAGGACTTCAGCAAATACTTAAAATATGCAAAAATAGTATAAATTACAATTTTTATCTTTATAATAAATTCCAATAGACATACATAAAGGTCATGCATATGATTATTATTTTACTCACTGAGCTGTCGAGCTTACTCTGTTATATTAATCACCTTCAGCTTTGGATAAAGGCAAGGGACCCGTTTAATGGCAATATACGGGATAGGTGGCAGCGGGAGATATTTTCACCCTTTTAGCATGTTCTTTTGATATGTATATATTGTTTAAGAAACACTATGTGAAACTCCTATGTTGATGCTTGTCATGAACTTTTGTAATATATTAAAATATTTGTATTAATAGGTGCTTGACCTGAATCTTGTTAATATTATGGAGTTTATGGAGTGGTAATGAGTTTGCTATGTGTTCTTTACCGGATTGTCGGATCAATGTTTGGAAATATATGCTCTAGTAGTGAAAATGTTGTGAAGCCATAAGTAGGCTGACGTTAGTCGAAATCGAAATATTGTATCTTGATGGGTCCCACGCTTGAATTACGGATAACCAGTGATGATTGTGAAAATGAAAATTTTTACGACTGGAACCGTTACAGTTAGTATCAGAGCTAAGGGTTATGGTAGAAGAAGAAGGTTAAGTCGGAGGTAGGAGGCAATAAAAAATTGTTAGGCTTAATGTGTATGGATATGTGATTATAGTTAGGTAGTGGGTTTTATGTGACAGGTTAACCGCGAGTCAAGCGGTAATTGATTATTTTCTCCCATCAGAATCAGGGTGCCCGCACATCCCGATATGGGTGAGTTGACTGAGAGTGCGGGCTCTCAGTAACAGCTACTAGTGGTATGGGATACTGGGACAAGGGAATGCATTGAATTATCTATTGAACCTAAGTTATTCTGAAACATGAAACTTACGGGTAGACTAAGGATAAGAGTAAGTGTGTGTGTGTGTGTGTGTGTGTGTGTGTGTGTGTGTGTGTGTGTGTGTGTGTGTGTATATATATATATATATATATATATATATATATATGCTTCTTTCTTGTTGTATAGCAGTATGTTGAGACTATTTTATGGGTTGAGATTGATATGACTCCTTGTTTATATGTAGATGGGAGACTCTGACAAATATTGGCTAGTCTCTAACTCGAATAATTCAAGTGCGAGTTGGATGGCAGGTTCCATGGATTAGAGTTATGAGTCTGATGAGACTGACCCTAGGTCATATTTGCAGCCCCAGACCACATGGACCATGAGGAGGTTGAGTCTCAGACGTCTAATGAGTCTGAACTGACCATTGCCGATACGGAGATTTTGGTCGGGGATTCACTTGATGTAGAAGAGATGGGGGATACGAGTGCATTAAAGGAAGAGACCCGAAGAGGATTTACTTATGGAAATCTCTTTTGGGATGAAAAATGGGAAGACGACATGGATTTATATGATGATCTGGATGACTGGTGCTGCGCAGGAGACAAATTATCAGGGGAAGACTCTGAGGAAGGCATGGATGATAGCGAGATAGCAGCAGTACTAGTGGGGATTCGAGTGGGTAGACTCTACCCTATGAAGGATGAATCTATAAGAAATTACTTTTGATATGTAAATATGTGTGAGCCTAGTGTGCTACTTGATGGATATCTTAGGAGTTTTATTGTATATGCCCTGGCACATCTTATACGCATGCACATGGGTTAGTTCGGATATCCAAAGAGTAGATATATCAGTATAATATCCTTGTATCCGTTTTGGGGTGGGTGGGTGGGTGTGTGTGTATAGCAAGTTGCTTGTTTGCAAGTGATAATGAATATAGTATTAATATATATATATATATATATATATATATATATATATATATATATATATATATATATATATATATATATATATATATATATATATATATATATATATATATATATATATATAGCAAGTTGCTTGTTTCAAGTGATAATGAATATAGTATTAAAGTGATTGCATGAAACTAAAAATGTTATCTAAAATTGTTTTCATATATGTGAAGTATGTTGACTAGACGTCATTATCTTATAAGAAGGACGCATGGATCTAAATCAACTACCACCCAATGAGTCATTATTGCTCGGTGTGTCACACTATAGTGTGATGGGAAGTGCACACCCCATGGATAATAATAAAGATTCAGAAGTACAAATAGGAGGAGGTCATGAAACTTTAGGGGTGATGCCGAAGTGGCTCACTCAGTTAATGGCTAGAGCAAATGATAACAATTCCCACCGAGCATTGAAACAGTTTCAAAAGATGAAACCGCCAGTATTTGAAGGGGAGGTGGATCCCTTACAAGCTGAAGCATGGCTTCTCTAGATAGAAAAGATTCTGAATGTGATGAATTGTACCAATGAACAGAGAGTATCTTTCTCTTCCTTTATGTTTCAAAAGGAAGTAGAACGCTGGTGGAGGGCAGTGAAAAGTAGTGCGAAAAGCACAAGAGAATCAATCACCTGGGAATTCTTAGTGAATAAATTCACTAAAAAATATATTTCAGAAACGGCCAGAGACAAGATGGCGTCAGAATTTCTGAAATTGCGGTAAAGTCAGATGAATGTGTCCCAATATGACCAAAGGTTTACCCAATATCCAGGTATGTTGATGCCTTGGTGAAGGTGAGGCAGAAAGAACAAAGAGATTCATGAAGGGCTTAAAATCATAAATTCGAGGCAGATTGATTCCTCTACAACTAAAGAATTATCTCCAAGCTGTGGAAAGAGCCTTGGAGGTAGAAATGGATATGCAAGAAAGTTATGAAGACTGGGCGAAGGAATTTCCCAGCTCAAAGCGTCGCCGATATCAAAGACCATCAGTGTCGGTGGCACCGGGATCCACCAGTAGTAAAGGATTTGGGTTTAATGCCACTCTTCAAAGAGGAGGATGGGCCAGAGGCAGAGAAACATGGTTGAGGAATAAAGACACTTTTTTGAAAGTACAGGTTACCTCTGCGTCTCACCCCAGAATCTCGGAGGCCCCTTGGTGCCAGAAGTGTAAGAAAAACTATTTTGAAAACTGCATTCAAGAAAGGACTTGCTATAACTGTGGAGGAATGGGGCATTTAAGGAAAAATTGCCCGACGAAGCGCGAAAGCCAAGGGCAGAGTAGGGGAAGTGGGAGGCCAGCTATGAGAATGAACCCTCCCAGGGGACCAACCAGTAATTTTATGCCGCCCAATAATGCTCCGCGACCTGCTGCAACTCAATCATCTGTACAACAGCCGCGGGTTCAAGGAAGAACTTTTGCATTGACCTATCGAGAAGCAATGGCCTCGAATGCAGTAGTAGAAGGTATGATCTCCATATCAGGACATATTGCTCATGCATTGTTTGATCCTGGAGCTACTCATTCATTCATATCTAGTACTTTTGTTTATAAATTAAATCAAGTATCAGAATCCCTAGGATTTCAGTTGGTTGAATCCACACCCATAGAGGTAAAGATAATAGCTAGCACTAAATATGTGAACTGTGAAGTGATGATTGGAGAGATGGAAACATCTATTGATTTGATTAAGCGTGATTGGAGAGATGAAACATCTATTGATTTGATTAAGCTGGGGGAGATGAAGTTTGATGCAATATTAGAAATGGACTGGTTGTCCGCTTGTGGTGCACATGTGGATTGTAATAGGAAGAGGATCATCTTTAAAATGGAAGGAGTTCCGGAGTTTATTTTTAAAGGGGTAAAAGTTAGTCATGATATACCCTTCATATCGGCCATTAAAGCCACCAAGTTAATGAGGCAGGGATGTCAAGAATTTCTGGCTTCAGTTTTGGATACCACTAGAACTGATATCAAAATTGAGACTATTCCAGTCGTAAATGAGTTTCCTAATGTATTCTCGAAAGATTTACCAGGTCTGTTCCCAGATCGAGATGTACAATTTGCAATAGATGTGATGCCCGGTACTGCCCCAATTTTGAAAGCACCATATCGTATAGTCCCTGCAGAAATGAAAGAACTTAAAACTCAACTACAGGAATTATTAGATAAAGGTTTCATCTGACAGAGTGCATCTCCCTGGAGAGCACCAGTACTATTTGTTAAGAAGAAGGATGGAAGTATGAGATTATGTGTCGACTGGGGAATTGAATAAGGCCACTATTAAAAATAGGTACCCACTTTCTCGAATTGATGACTTATTTGATCAACTACAAGGGTCTTGTGTATTTTCTAAGATAGACCTTAGGTCGGGATATCATCAGTTAAAGGTCAAGCCAGAAGATGTGTTTAAATCGGCTTTTAGGACAAGATATGGACATTTTGAATTTCTAGTCATGCCTTTTAGACTCACTAATGCCCTAGCAGCATTTATAGACCTAATGAATCGAGTGTTCCAATCATATCTTGATCAGTTTGTGGTGGTATTTATCGATGATATTTTGATCTATTCAAAGAATAGGGAAGATCATAAAAATCATTTTAAAATTGTCCTCCAAATCTTGAGGGAGAAGCAACTTTATACTAAATTGAAGAAATATGAATTTTAGTTGGAACAGATAGGAGTTCTTGGCCATATTATATCCAAGGAGGGAATATCAGTAGATCAAATGAAAATTGTGGCAATCAAAGACTGGCCTAGACCCACAACTGTTACTGAAGTTCGAAGTTTCTTGGGGTTAGCTGATACTACAGATGATTTGTAGAAGGATTCTCTCTAATTTTGCACCATTGACACAATTAAGTAGAAAGAATAAGAAGTTTGTATGGGGAGAAGAACAAGATAAGAGCTTCCTTGAAGTTAAAACGAAGCTAACATCTGCTCCTATTCTAACTGTACCTTCAGGAACTGAAGGATTTGTCATCTATAGTGATGCATCAAAATTGGGACTGGGATGTGTGTTAATGCAACATGGGAGAGTTATTGTCTATGCGTCCAGACAATTGAGAATTCATGAAAGAAATTACCCCACTCATGATTTGGAATTAGCCGTTGTGATTTTTGCCTTGAAAATCTGGCGATATTATTTGTATGGAGTGTCTTGTGAAATCTTTACTGACCATAAAAGTTTGAAATACATTTTCACACAAAAAGAACTGAATATGAGGCAGAGGAGATGGCTAGAACTAATGAAAGATTATGATATTAATATCCAATACCACCCTAGAAAGGCCAATGTGGTGGCTGATGCCTTGAGTCAGAAATCAGGAGGAGCAGTGGCCACTCTGATAACTCGCCAAGCAAGATTATTAAGAGATCTAGAAGGAATGCAAGTAGAGGTATGAGTCATTGATCCGTCCAATGCTAAGTATCAATTGAATCAAGTAAGTATTCAATTTGATTTATATGACAAAATCAAAGAGGCCCAACAAAGAGATGCTCAAATAAGAAAAAATTATGAAGAAAGTACAAGAAGGAGAACTCAAGGAGTTTCAAATTGAAGATAATGTATTGAGATTCAGACGCAGATTATGTGTGCCTGATGTAGCAGAGATAAAAGAAGAAATAATGCAGGAAGCTCATTGTACCCCATATACAACTCATCCGGGGAGCACAAAAATGTATCAGGATCTGCGCCATAACTTCTGGTGGGATGGAATGAAAATGAATATTTTCAATTTTATTCATAAGTGTTTAGTCTGTTAGCAAGTGAAAGCAGAACATAAGAAGCCCCCAGGATTGCTGGTACCATTACCAATTCCTGAATGAAAATGGTGTCACATTGTCATGGATTTAGTTATTGGACTTCCTCGGATATCCCAAGGACTAGATACAGTCTGGGTAGTGGTAAATAGACTTGCTAAATGTGCCCACTTTCTATCTATCCGGGTTAATTACTCTATGGAGAGATTGGCTCAAGTATATATCCGAGAAATAGTTAAACTGCATGGAGTGCCTGAGTCCATTGTATCAGATCGGGATCTTAGATTTTAATCTAGATTTTGGAGAAGCCTATCCGAAGCTATGGGCACTAAGTTGCAACTCTGTACAGCAGCACACCCCCAAACAGATGGACAGTCAGAGAGGACCATTCAAGTATTGGAAGATATGCTGAGAACTTGTGTATTAGATTTTGGGGAAAGTTGGGACAACTATTTACCTTTAGTGGAGTTTGCTTATAATAATAGTTATCAGTCCACCATTGGTATGCCTCCATTTGAAGTATTATATGGTAGAAAATGTAAATCACCGATCTGTTGGGAGGAAGTTAGGGATAGAAGGATATTCGGCCCTGACATAATTCAAGAAACCACTGATAAGATTAAGTTAAATAAGGAAAGGATGAAGGCAGCCCAGAGCAAGCAGAAAGCTTATGCAGATAATCATCGCAGACCACTGGAATTTGAGGTCGGGGATAAAATTTTCTTGAAGGTATCTCCAATGAAGGGAGTGAGACGCGCCGGCAATAAGAACAAATTAGCTCCTAGATATGTTGGACCATTTAAAATATTGGATAAAATTGGACCTGTTGCTTATCGTTTAGCCTTACATCCTGTTTTGAAGAGAATGCACAATGTATTTCATGTCTCTCAGTTAAGAAATACGTACCTGATCCTGACCATATAATCTCTTATGGACCTTTGTAAATACAAAAAACATGTCATACATGGAAGAGCCAGTGCAAATCTTAGATCGCAAGGAGAAACTGTAACACCCCGCTCCCGGAATACGTACTTAGTTGCGTATTCGTATTTTCGATCGTATTTTTTTTATTATTTGGTTTCAGTATTTGTTTTGTATTATGAATTATTTATATGATCGTTTTGCCTTGGATCTGAATTCGTGAACTCGGAGTCGCCCTAGTCTGAACCGGGGGCCCGATCTTGGAGTATTGCTCATTTTGGTCACTCTGGTATTCAGATTTGATCGATTTCAGTTTCAAACATTATTTTTCAATATTTTAGATTTTCTATGATTTTCTGAAATTTTCCTGAATTAAATAGGAATTCTTCAAAACCGGTGTCGGCTAGTGCCGCTGACCGATTCTCGGATTTTTAATTTATAAACGGAGTTCAAATTCTAAAAACGGCTTTCCTGTAACTTCTTAAAATCACATTTTCTATCTAAATACTTTTTCTAAGAATTTTCTAAATGTATCAAAATTCCACTGGATTTGGTGTCGGCCAGTATCGCTGGTTGATTCCAGGAATTTTAGTTTGCAATTGGAATCAAATTTCTAAATTCTACTTTCATATTACTTCTTAAAATTATATTTTCTCCTTTCTGGCATTTTCTGGGATTTTTCAGATTTTATCAAAATCCGGCCGACCCGGTATAGACCGTATTGACGGTTGACTTCAGGATTTTTATTTTGAAAATGAGATTGAAATTCTGAAAACCAATTTCACCAAAATCTTTATATAATATTTATTATTTTTGAGAATTTTTGGGAAGCTTTCCAAGCTACTTAATTTTTTGGACTTTTCCAGAGTTTTCCGTGTTATCCCAGATACCGAAATTTCATCCAGATATTTTACTTCTCTTCTTCTATTTTTCTCTCTCCTCGCTAGACGCGGGTTTCACCAAACTTAAATTCCGCATTTAATGCAGGGATGCTCTCCATACTGCATTTAATGCTTGTCCTGCAAGATCAACTCTGAATCTTATCACCATGTCTTTTTGTCTTTTCTGGCAAACGCAAATCTCGCGTTTTTCTCCTGGACGCGGATTTTATCTCCGCGTCCAGTTCATTTTGCCCAAGACGCAGATTTCGTTGCATGGAGACGCAAGTTTATTTGGTGCGTCTCTTTTGTTTTGTAAGGATGGCACATTGGTAATAATCAAACCACTCCTTTATATATATACCCCATTCCTTTCTCTCTCTTTCATTATTTCTTCTTCTCCTTCTTTGTTTCCTGCAAACGGCAGCAGCCAAAGAGCCATCTTGCTCCCTTCTTTGGCCGGCCAATCCCCACCACTCTCCCCTCCATTTCCACCACCAACTCTTCCACCTTTTTCTCCTCCATCTCCTCCACCATTCCAACAACAACAACCACAACAACACCACCTCCACCACCTTCTTCTTCCTCTTCTTTTTCCACCAAATAACCCATTTCCACCACCACCTTCTCCACCATCTCCACCACTACCTTCACCACCTTGGCCACCACGAATCACGCCATCTTTCTCTCCTCGGAACACTCTTTCTAACGAGGTATAGCTTCGTTCTCCGAAGTCTCGTTTCCAAAACTCCATTTTCACCAAATGAACTACACTTGCACCCCACAAATTATTTGGGCTTGGAGCTTTGGTCACCTTCTCCGGCCAACTCCGGTCGCTACCGGCGACGCCGGCCAAGCCATGGTCGGGCTCCCATCCTCCCTTCTCCCTTCCTTCTTTCTTTTCCTTTCTTTCTTTCCTTCTTACTTCATTTTCCTTTCTTTCTTTCCTTCTTACTTCATTTTCCTTTCTTCTTTCTTTCTTTCTTTTCTTTCCGTTATTTTCATCCTTGCGTCTCCTAAAACCTGCGTCTGACTCTTTTCCTGCGTCCCACTCTCCCTCTTTCCCTGTCTCTCTCTTTCTCTCTGTTGATTGCTGACGCGGATCTCACCCCCGCGTCCATGCAATTCCTTAACGCAAATCTTCGTGTTCTTGACATTTGTATAACGCGGTCTTCGGTTCTTGTATCGACGCAACGCGGAGCCCCTGCCCGCGTCTGTGTCCTTCTCATGTCAACGCGACGCGGAGCTCGTACCCGCGTTTGTGTTCCTCTCGTGTTAATGCAACGCGAAACCCACGTCCGCGTCCGCGTTCTCCTCGTGTCCTGACTTGAACGCGGGTCTCGAACCTCGCGTTTGTGGGAATTTATGCAACGCGAACCCTGCGTCTGCGACCCCCGCGTCTCACTTTCAAACTCGTATCCCCCTGTACTCTCTCTCTCCATGGACTTCTCTCTCTAGCTCTCACTTTCTCTCTTCTCTTTCTCTTTCTCTTTCTCTCTCTTGATTTCCTCCTCTCTCTATCACTTTCTCTCTAACGCGTTGACGCGTTGATTTCCTGGATTCCAGATCAGGGATTTCACTATATTTTCTGAAGACTTAGGCGAGTGTTCTCGCTTTCCTCTTGGCTTTCCCGCTTCGTCGGATCGACTTGATTGCCTTATGTATTTGTATCTGGAACTAACACTTTCTCTGCAGGTACCCTAACCTCTGGGTACAACCTTTGAGGTTTAAAGTCCCTTGGGCTTTCTCTATGCTACGCCTGGTAGGCGGACCTAGCGTCAACACTTTACCGCTTACTCCGTTCGAGTGTAATTACCCCGTGAGCATGGCTTCCCCGTGAGCGGTAGTATAGTGTTCCTACGCTTACTGCGCCACGTGTGTCTAGCTACGTTGCAAGTGGTAACCACGCCGAGCGTGATAGCATTTAGTGTTGTACATTAGCTTCGCTCCAGCTTGCTCAGCTCTGCTTGATTATGCTCAGCTATTACTTTATCACTTGCCAAGTACATGCTTGATATGTTAACACTTGACATGCTAATACCTGACACCTGTCTATATCACTTGTCAACTGTTGTGTCGTCACCTGACACCCGACTTGCTACTTAACACTTGCTTCTTGCTATGTCATGACTTAACACTTGCCTCTTGAAATATTAATACTTGACCTGTGATTATCACATTTACGGGAATACTATACTTGTTATCCTGCATTACATGCAGTGACTTGAATCTTGTACTTGTTATCCTGTATTATATATACAGTGATCTGAATCTGTAGTACTCATGTACTCCTGAACTCCTGATCATGTCTTGCACCTGCTATTTCCGTAAATTGACAATTACATAATAAATCATAAAAAGGAACAACTTGCATCGGTCGGGGGAAACTTGCGGCTATCAATACATGTTCGTGTTTACAGTGGTACTAGGTATGTTGTGCAACTAAAACTTCTGGTCTGACCTGTGGGCCTCCAGGCGACCGAGGGGAGTGCTGGCTCCCTCCTTCTTGGTACCATCTTGATAAGGGCATTCTATAAGACCCTCCTGATCGCCTTGCGGCAGGTTCCGTCCACCTAGCAATGGAACAATCCTGGGCCGTGGTCCCGGGTATTACGGGACCCACTGTAAACATTGTTCGTTGATACCCCCGTTGGTTTCCAATAACAATCTTGCTTTACTCAGATGTGGATATATGTGCGCTGGGACGCTAGTTCACATATCTAGACATCGGGGTAAGACGAGTAATAATAATAACAAAAGATGCCAGCCATGAATCCGTTGTATGCTATGCCATGTTTGCTTGTATTGGATTTTACTTCAGATTTTCGGTTTTAAGATTATTATACTATACCTGTTCATATCCTTCTTTCTACTTGTATTCTATCCCGCCTGTCTCCTGCTCTTATCTGATCATACTATGAGTCTTCCCTGCTTGATATCAATTACTGTATATCTACTTGCTCCTGCATGCTTGTGCCTATGACACGGTTTTCATGTTTATGATCCAGATTTATCGATACACATGTGCTTATCCATACTCGCCATCTGGCTTTCGCATCACCACTCGCCGGGGAGTTCTGACTCCTCTGGATCCTCATGTCCAGGTTTTGAAGCTTGGAGCGTGTGAACTCTCCCAGTTGCTGATCAGAGTGGCGCAGCGGTAGCGTGAATCCCCAGCAGACTGTCCAGAGCCCCATCCTTCCAGGCCCCCCTGTTCGGCTCTAGAGTTTTCCTGTTATGACTCTGAGCTCCATTTGTACTGTTCATACTTGTACGTCCCTTTTTTCTCGCAATTGCGCCATATTGGTGATGTAATATTCTTGTAATATTTGTCACATCTGGTGATAACTTTGTAACTGTACTCATATGTTGGAATGTATAATGCACCGCGTGCTTCCGTACTCTGATTCTCGCCTGTACTGATGCTTAGCGTATATACGTGAGGGTATTTCTGACCTGCGTATATACGTCGCAGTAACGTCTCCGTACCCGCCGGACCGGGGCGTTACAGAAACAATTGAGAAGCAAAATTATTTCTTTGGTCAAGATTTTATGAAGGAATTAACATATAGAAGAAGCAACTTGGGAGTTGGAAGAGGAGATGCGGAAGAACTATCCACATTTATTCCAAGATACGTTGAGTTTCGAGGACGAAACTTCTTAAAGGAGGGTAGAATGTAACACTTGCCTTAACTAATCACCTTTTTCTTAACACTTGAGTGCTTTAGGGAGGTAATGTGGAAACAAGTATGCATGTAAGATACTTATACTATTCATTATACCATGCATATACTAGTATATATGTATATGGGTTAAATACACATACATGCATGTTGACTTTTTTTACCATACCTCACCATACTTGTTGGTACAAGTACTTCATGAAGGGGGAGAGGGATGGGGACCTTACTTATAAGAGTAAGGTATAAGTGTAGAGAGATGGTGTTAGGGGTTGGCATGATATCATTAAGAGAAGGGAAGTATAAATAGGGGAAAATGAAGAGAAAACCCTCATTTGTCAACACACACTCTCTCCCTTCATTCTAACTTCAAAAACTCCTCTCCCTCTTCTCTTTTTGCTGCCGGCCAAGGAGGAGGAGCAGCAGCAGTTGTTTTTTTCCCCCATCAAGCCCTCCATTTTCTTCACCTACAAACTCTCTCTCTCCCCCTCTCATTCCCTCACAAATCTTTCCCTTCCTTCATTTATACTAAAAAGGCTTCCTTTACCTATTTTATCTCCTCTAAAGACCTAATAGAACATAAAAAAGTGGTGATCTAACATCACCTTAGAGGAAAATTCTTAAAGACAAGGTTGGCCTAGGTTAACAAGTTAGGAGAGTGAAATTGGTTGAAGAAGGTAAGCAAATCCTTAAGACTACTACACCCTCTTATGCTCTTTAAACTATAAACTAATTATGATATTGTTATGGCCTTGTAAACTCCATTATAGCTGGTGACCAAGCTTGATAAGGGAATATTCTCTTCAAGGGTGAGTAGAACATCCAAACCCTAATATAATAGTAGGTAGTGTAAAGCTTGAAATAAAGTGGGAATTGCTAAGTTATAAGTGGACGTGAAATTGAACGATAATGCATGTGTATGATTTATAAATTTTATATGTACATTATAAGCAATCTTATGGTAATCATGTTGTAGCTATTTTGATGTATGCTTCCATTGTGCGTGATTGATAAATTTTATTATGTGTATACATGATAGTCAACCACATGCCTTTTAAGAAGAAATAGTTTTATGGATAAATATAATACTTGATGCTATGCATATATATATGGCTACGCATATATTAAGATGATATAATATGTTGGTTATCTTAAAAAGCCTCGCATGTTGTTAATTTAGCAAGTGGTTACTTATACATGTTAATGGCTTCCATAATGTTGACATGATGTAAAGTAGAAATCATGAGAATCATTTATGTTGATATTGTTTTATGAATCCTTATATTTTGTTATTACATGAAGGATATGATTATTGCATATTTGGAGGAAGGGACCGGGTTGAACCGGAGGTGACCGAAGGGGAGAATATTACGATAATGTATAAGAAGGAAGGGACCGGATTGAACCGGGGTGATCGAAGGGAAGAATATTTTGTTGAATAACGTATAGGAGGAAGGGACCGGGTTTAACCGGAGGTGACTGAAAGGGGAGTCCAACTTTATGTTTAACAAGTGTGTTAATATGGTTAAGATGAAAATTGCAAGTTAAAACTATATAAAATTTCTTAACATTAGACTCTGTGATAGTCGACTAATATAGGCAATTTCTACTTGATTAGTCGATTAACCCATGGGCCAAGTCGACTATAGATGTGAGATTCTGTTAGGTAAGTCTCTGGAAATCACCCTTAGTCAACCATATAAGATAGGATAGTCGACTAGTACTGAAGTTAGTCGACTATATAAGATAGGGTAGTCGACTAGTTTTAGTTACAGGCAATAAACAATGAGTAGACATAATCTTTTGGTCAAGACATAGTTGACTATAGATGACTTATAAGTCGACTAATACCAAAAGCAGTAACTATATAAGATAGGGTAGTCGACTAGTTGAGTCACTGGCAGCTAACAGAGAATAAATATTTTTTTTGGATAGAGTTCAGTCAACTATAGCTTTAAGCTAAGTCGACTAATAATAGTATTAGTCGACTATAGGTAGGGCAAGTCGACTAATATGACCAATTACTGTGTTTTGGACAGGACTTCAGCAAATACTTAAAAATATGCAAAAAATAGTATAAATTACAATCGTTACCTTTATAATAAATTCCAATAGACATACACAAAGGTCATGCATATGATTATTGTTTTACTCACTGAGCTGTCGAGTTCACTCTGTTATATTAATCACCTTCAAGTTTGGATAAAGGCAAGAGACCCGCTTAATGGCAATATACGAGATAGGTGGCAGCAGGAGATATTTCACCCTTTTGGTATGTTCTTTTAATATGTATATATTGTTTAAGAAACACTATGTAAAACTCCTATGTTGATGCTTGTCATGAACTTTTGTAATATATTGAAATGCTTGTATTAATAGATACTTGACCTGAATCTTGTTAATATTATGGAGTTTATGGAGTAGTAATAAGTTTGCTATGTGTTCTTTATCGGATTATCAGATCAATGTTTGAAAATATATGCTCTAGTAGTGAAAATGTTATGAAGTCATAAGTAGGCTAACGTTAGCCGAAATTGAAGTATTGTATTTTGATAGGTCCCACGCTTGGATTACGGATAACCAGTGATGATTGTGAAAATGGAAATTTTTAAGACTGGAACCGTTACATTAGTCCTGTGAACACCTGTACCAAAAGAAACTCTGTGTTGCTTACCAAAAACACAATGTTCACAAAAGTCAAGTTTTCCTGTTTTCTGGCCACAAAGCAAACCTTGCTTACTCAACACATGTAGTCCTGTCTCACTCATATGCCCTAACCGCATATACCACAAACGAGTGGTATCTAAGTCTGGGTCTTCTGATATTGACACAGCGGCATCACCTATCACCATGCTACCTTGAAGGATATAAGGGGTATTCACCTTCTTTCCTTTAATTACAACAAGAGAGCCTTTGCTAACTCTCAAAACTCCACCTTCAGCTAAAAACTTATAGCTGTTGGAGTTAAGGGTGCCCAAAGAAATTAAATTTTTCTTCAAATCCAGCACATGTCGAACATTACTCAACGTTCTAATAATACTGTCTTGCATTCTAATCTTGATTGACCCAATACCAATTATCTTGTAGGGCATGTTATTTCCTATTAAGACATTACCACCATCAATTGGCTGGTAGGTCACAAACCAGTCCCTATGGGGACATATGTGATAAGAACAACCTGAATCAAGAACCTACTCATCTCGTGAACGGGCATCAAAGATGGTAACTAAAAGAAGCTCATGTGAAGTGGAGGTTTCTTCTGCAACACTAACAACCGAAGATTTCTCATCTTGAGATTTTCTCCTTACATTTCTTTTTCTTTGAGCTTAAAATAATCCCTCTTTTAGTGTCCAAACTTATGACAATAGTGACACTCAATATTTTTTCTTAACCTAGGTTTAGATCTAGATTTTTCTCGAGAATTTTCTCGACCCTTCTCTGTACGACCACGGACGAACAAGCCTTCAGCTTGATCCTCACTTCCTACAACTGACACTTTTTATCTTAACTCCTTAGAATGTAAGGCTGATTTGACTTCTTCTAAAGAAAGTGTATCTCTATCATAGAGCATACTATTAACAAAATTTTCAAAGGAAGGAGGTAATGAGTATAATAAGATGAGAGCTTGATCTTCTTCATCTATTCTAACATCAATATTTTTTAAATTTATGAGAATTTTATTGATCTCATCTAAGTGGTCTTTAATTGGCGTACCTTCCTTCATGCGAAGGGTGAAGAGGCGCTGCTTCAAGTAGAGCTTGTTGGTCAGGGACATTATCATATACAAGCTCTCTAATTTGAGCCACAAACTGGTGGCGGTATCTTCATCGGCAACCTCCCGCAAAACTTCGTCGGCTAGACAAAGTTGTATGGCACTATGCGCCTTCATCTCGAGTTCTTCCTTTTCGTCCTCGGACATGGATTCTGGAAACTTGCTCTTACCGGACAAGACTTTCAACAAGCCTTGTTGCACCAAGAGAGCCCGCATTTTGACTCTCCACAAACTGAAGCTATTTCTCCAGTCGAATTTCTCCACTTTGTACTTTGCCGAAGCCATCTCGAAACCCACAAGAAAATAACACTAGCTCTGATACCAGTTTGTTGTAGCAGTGGGCTTCTAATATAAGAGATGACAAGTATAAAGAGAGACAGACAGCGACATAAGCTAACATAAACAAAGGGGACAATACACCAGTATTTAACGTAGTTCGGTCAATGTGACCTACGTCCACGGGAGAAGACAGTAAGAGGAATTCACTAATCAAAAAGGGAGAATACAAGAGATTACAACTCTAATCTCACTCACCCAAGCCCAATGAAACCCAACTCACTAGAGCTTAACAAAAGGAAGATAAATGGCAAGAGAAAGGAGAGGACAATATAATATTTAGCAACTCTCTCTTCTCGCTTCCTTGCTCTATGAAATCTCATGCAATGTAATGCCTATTTATAGGCAAAACTTCTAAACCCTTTCATAACTTCACCCAACACATACATCAAAATCATAGGGTGGCTATGATCTTTCATAGGGTGGCTAAGATCTTCATAGGGTGGCTATTGATGACTTTTAGGATGGTTAGGGATTTCATATGGTGGCTAAGATCTTCATAGGGTGGCTATGATCTTAATAGGGTGGCTATTGATGACTTGATTTATTCATTAAAGACATATCAACAGAAACATGACCACATGATGGGACATCCGATGACACCAGAAACGCCACAAATTTATTCGTTCTTGCTGATTGGAGTCTGTACTTTTTATTTTATTGAGTTGGGTCATTTTTATTTTATTTAGTTGTTTGTTTTTCCTTTCTTTTAGTCCCACATCGAATGAGTTGAGAAAGCCATCAATCTTGTTGGGCTATATAAATGCTTTGAGTATTGTATTCAAAAGAGGAAATTAATCAATGAAATTTTGAGCTTTCGAAATGAAAATCTTTTCTATGAATTCGGGTGTAAAATCCAATTCAAATAGTTTTGGTGTAAAATCCAAATCTAATTATCCCCTTACTCCTCTTTCAAAATTCAATCCCTTATATCAAATCTCACATCTCCCCTTTCAAAATCCCAATTCCACAGCTCAACCAATCAAAAAAATACAAAAAAAAAAAAAAACATACAGGCCCAATTATAAAGCCAGCCCAACGTTGCTCTTCTCCGCCATCTCTCCTTTCTATAGTAACCCATGACCGAACCCATCAACAGCCGCCATCCCCTCCCTCGTCTCCCTTCTCTCTTCCATCTTTCACCCAATCCAACAGCACCCCACCTTCTCTCCTTCTCACAACAGCACCAAGGCCAGCCGACGGCCTCATCCTCTTCCCAACTGCCTCCCTCTTGCCTTCACGAATTCCAGCTGACCTCGCGCACGACCTCCTTCCATCTCCGCGTCGACTGCCTTGCCATCGCCACCGCAGCCTCATCTCTCCCCCTACGAGCGCCACATCCCACGATCAGTTCTTTATCCTTGCTGTCGAACAACGAGCTTCCCTCTCTGCTTATCCTATTGTGTTGCTATTGATGTGTCTGCGCCTTCATCAACTATTACTCGAGGTAAGTGCATGTCAATCAATGGCCTCCTCTAGGTTGTATGTAATCATCATCTTCTTTCTGACCAAATATTCCTCTTCAAACACAAGATCAACAGTCAGTCCAACATTCACAAAGATCAAGCTCAGTTATAAGATCAACAATAGATTCAACTAGATTAACACATGGGTACCTGAGGACGTAGCTTCTCATTAGGTAAATTTCTTACTTCAGCAGTTGGATATTATTAGAATACCACGAATTTAATTTCTGGACTTTTATCATGCTTCCTTGTTGTCCACTATAATTGAGAGGTGTGAAAATTCTGTTTGTGCTTGTTAGTTACTGATCTTAATATTGCAAATAGGACTCTTTCATGATAATTGAATATTGTGTTTGAATTTTTGACGTATGCAAATGAGAGTTAAATCCATCTTGTGACACTGCGAGACATTGTGAACTTTAAGTTGACTGATTTTCACACCATAGGGTCCCTGTTTCACATTAATTTGGTATCAGAGTATGATTTAGATAGGAAATCTGCATTAGGTCTAGGAAAAATTTTTAATTTTGTTTTAGGCATATATTAGGAAAGTTTGTTTTCTTTTCTTTTGCATGAAAAATTGAAAGAATATGATCGAAAAATCAAAATATGTATCTAAGTACTTATTTTGGGAATGGGGTGTTACACACTCTCTCAATGATTTCGGGAAAAACAGAGATAGAGTTAAAGGTTAGAAGGATGTTATCTAGATGGATGTGTATTTCTGTCTTCTGCAAAATATCCGCAGTAGCAAGGGCTAAAGCGGCTCGATGTGATTGAAGCTTTTCGGTACTACTGTCTTCTTATTATCTTCTCTGTTTAATGAACTTAGAAAAGAAGGGAATGGATTGTATATGGATAAAGAATTAATCTAAAAGAAAGGTTCACAACTTACTAATAATCAACCACCATAACATGTTAATGCCCAATAAATAAAGATTTCACTTCAAACCCTAAACATGATATTCTACCACAAAATCAAGTAAGATACATAAGAGAAAAATTAGGTTATAATTTGAAATAACACCAACTAAGTTTTAACGTTACAATATCAAGATTGTCAATCAAGTATAAAGTAAGAAAAATCATTAGAAAGTACTTAGCAAATCTTAACCCTATTTGAAATAACACTGATTAAAGTTTAATGTTAAAATATAAAGATCTTTATCAAGCATAAATTAAGAAAAACAGTTTAAAAATATTAGCAAATATTTGACCTAGTTGCTTATCCTAATGTGTCTTCAAAAAATAAAGATTGGAGTAGGCATGCATAGATCTAATCTGGTTATCTATCTAATTTATTAGGTCTTAGTTTTGATAATGATTAACTTATGAAGTTAAGTTACAAATGATCTTGTGTTTATTAAGTTTCAGATATTTATCAAGATCTTAGTCTGTGTTTAGTTTCAACAAAAAATTCAAATTCCAGTTTTGAAGCTAGCATGTGTTGATTCAAGAGCTCGCATTTCAAGATCGCATCAATTACTCAAAGAGGAGTCTAATTCTTTGGATCAAGTTTGGATAAGTCAAGATGGAGAAGAAGATTTTCAAGAGAAGATTTTCAAGACCTTAGTCCGTATTTGTAAGTTTTAATATTTTTTTTTAGATAAAATGTAAAGAATAGATTAGTTATAGATTGCTCAATCTCATACACACACACATAAAAAATTTATATACCGTTTTCGTAAGAAATAGTTTTAGTTTTGATTTTGATTTTGAGCTTCAAAAGATACGTCTTTATGTTTCATAAATAGATTTCATCAAAACGAGTTTACATAATTTATATGTGTATTGGATTTCATCCATATACATTATTGCTTCAAATTGTCTAAAAAACTTATTTTGATGTTTCAGTTCATGGTTTCAAGTTTTGTATTTATCAAAACTTATTTTGGAGCTTATTGTCAAAAATAAGTATATTTCATTTTTTATGTGCATTGGATCATTTCCATACACACTATACTTCAAATGTGTTTCAATATCTTATTTTTGTATTTGAACAAGTTTTGAAAAAAATCGGTTTCCATTTAGAAAGTTTATTTTTGAAATATATGGTTTTCGGTTTAAGCTTTAAATTCTTATCCTCAAAAATAGTTCACATGTTTGTAATATGTGTTGATTTTTTATCACACATATTTGAATTTTAAAGTATTGACATGAACCTATTTTTGTGAAATTTATGGGATTTAAAATTTTTTTTATGGGTTTTCAAAGATAGAATTTAACCCTTAAATATTTGGGTTTGGGCTGTTGTCGGCCGACCGAATGGTCGACCGAAGCCTTGCTCGGTCGATCGAGCGGTCGACTGACGTGCACAGAACGTTCACAGGCCCAAGTGCCCTTTTGGGTCGACTGACCGGTCGGCCGTATCAACGAGCAGTCGACTGTCTGGCACTACCTAACTCTCGGGTAGTGGTCGGTCGACCGATAAGCTTTTGCCCTGGGTGCAGTCGACTGGGCAGTCGATCAACAACCCCAACAGTCATTTTATGACCGTTGGCCGGTCGACTGGCCAGTCGACCGACAGGTCATTCCTGGCCCAACAGCTAGTTTTTGACAGCCCCTATAAAATGGGACTTTTGGCTAGGTTTTGGGTAAGATTTTTTATAAGTGTTTTCAAGAGCTCTTTTACAGAGTTTCTCTATAAGTTTTGAGAGTTTCATTTTCATATCCAAAGAGATTTTTTCAAGAGTGTTTATTTTGAGTTTTCAAAAGCATTCTCTTGAGTTTTCACCACAAGTTCTATCTAGTTTTTTCACACAAGCTTGAGCTTTCCATTGCTATATTCATCCTCTAGGATCCTTGATATGAGAGTGTTTGTTGGTGATCAAGAGAAGAGATCACCAAGTGTTCCACCCCTTATATTTGAGGTGTTGTAGAGGTCGTGGCCTTGGCGAGTTTGCGGGTTCGCGTGTGTTGTTCTTGCGGGAACAAGTGATGGACTTGCAAATCTAAGAGTTCTTGAGGGAGCTCGTTGTAGGTGTTGCGACACCGAATAACCTTGCGGGATTGATTTTAGAGGAAATCCTTTATAGTGGTGAAGGTAGGGACGTAGAGCAAGTGGCTCAAACCTTGAAACAATTCTCCCGTGTTTATGATTGCTCATCTCTCTCTCACTTGTCTTTATATCTTGCGAGCTAATTATCTTTGTACTCATTTATTACCTTGTGCTTCATAGATATACTTGCTTAAGTTTGTTTATATATCTTGCATTCTTGTATCCCTTGCCTATTCCTTACATGCTTGATATTGTTTGTTCTCACACTAGTATTCAACGAAGAGAGCTATAGTAGCACTTCAACTTTTAGTTTAGAGGAATATTGAGGAGAAAGTCCAGAGCCCTTCACCGGAAATTTGGCTTCACTCTTTGGTTATACTTTGTGTATTAGCAAAATAGTTTTAGTTTGCATAATTATCTTTAATTCCGCATTAGTTTTGCATTAGATTAGCTAGTCATCTATTCACACCCCCTTTAGGTGATCTACAAGTGGTATCAGAGCTTGGTGCTCTTGATTTGAGTCTAACAATCTAGAGTTAAAGATCCTTATTTTTACTAATCACAATATTTGTTTATACACACACATGGATTTCATGACACCTCTCATGTTTGATATTCTTAACTTTCAAGATTGAAAAGTAAAGATGTCTATATATCTTAAGGCCCTAGGAATTCATGTTTAGTTTGTCACTATTAACGATTCATATTTTATTAATGGCAAACATCATGAGGCTAATGTAAAAGCCATCCATTCTTTAAAGTCTATCCTGAATGATGATTATTTATCTTGGGTTGCTAACATTGATTCGGCTTTTGTAGTTTGGAACACTCTCATCACTCTCGGTGAACAAACGCCACATGACAAAGAGAGTGACTCGAATGATGGAAGTGTTACTTCCAACATGTGCTATATGCTCCAAGGGGATTGTTGGCCCAAAGTTACAAGCAACTGGTTTTAGAGTTTTGATAATTACAAAACATATATATTTATTTGTACTAATCATGTTTAAGTGTTTAAGATTGTTTCAGGGTTCTAAGGGTTCAAGATATTTTCTTCCATAAAGGAAGGTGGTGATTGACTCAAGTTGACTCAATGCGGGATCAAGAATTCAAGTTGTTCAAAAATGCATATGAAAAAGCCCAAATTGAAGATCTTGTAGTCACCTAGAACCATTGTAAGAATTAGTATGTTAAAGAGTAAGGATATGATAGTTGTGCTCAAGAAAATACACAAAAAAAATACACTTTTCAAAATACAAGTTTTTGGTTAGTTGGTTTTGGTGCATGTTTGATTAATATACATGTTTCAAAATATTTTAAATTTTTATATCTAGTTTAAAACATGTATTTCATCTCCTATAGCATGCTACTCAAACTATTTAAAAATATTTCAAAAATCATTCAAAGTTCAAAAACCTTTTCAAATCTGTTTCAGGCCTTTACGGTAGATGTTGGATTTGTTGGAGTTGGATACTCCGGTCTTGTGTAGACCATTTGTAATCCCCTTGGGTGTAAAAGTTCCGGTGTGAAAATTTTCTTTATGGATTTAGTGGAAATTCTTTATAGTGGTGAAGGTGGGGACGTAGAGCAGTGGCTCGAACCTCGAAACAAATTACTTGTGTTTGCGATTGGTTTCCTTTTTGCTCTCTATTGCTTTACATTCCTAAGATATTACTTGTTTGTTCTTCATTATTGCACTCATTTCATTTATTTGCATTTTTTCGGTCTTTACTCATCTCAACGAGAAAGCAATTGCGCACCTCAACTCATAATCTAGAGGAATCAAAGAGGAGAAGTTCTAGAGCCCTTCACGGAAAATTCGGCTTCAATTTCTTGTTTTGAGTAACCGCTTGCATCATTCATATCTACTTGTCTAAAAAGATCATTAGATTAGCATTAACACCTATTCACCCCCCTCTAAGTGTTTTTCAATTGGTATCAGAGTTTTGGTCTCTAGGTTCTTGGCTTAACATCCTTAGAGAGATCCTATATTAATAATCACTTTATTCATATTTCATCCTCATACACTTTAGTAAAAATGGCTGAAGGTATTAAGACCCCACCCAAGTTTGATGGCCTTAACTTTCCCATATGGAGATTAAGTTGATCGTGTTTTTGCAATCCTTAAGAAGCCGAGTTGCAAAGGCGGTGATTAAACAATTTAGCGCACCCCTTGGTGATGAGGACACTTGGTCCGACATTGCCATGAAAGATTTTGACGCTAATGCTAGGGCACACTATGCCTTACTTCAAGCTCTTAATGACGATGATATTGCTAGAGTCATTCACTGCAAATCCGCATATGAGATTTGGACTCACCTTCTAGTCTCTCATGAGGGAACTTCACAAGTAAAGGGGCCAAAATTGACCTTCTTCGTTTCCAATATGAAAACTTTTCCATGCAAGAAAGTGAAACCATAGATGATATGGTTACAAAATTTTTAAAGATTACTAACGGTCTTTCTTCTTTAGGTGATGGCATTGACAACGACCAAAAAGTGAGGAAGATCATCCGTGCATTCCCTCCGTCTTGGGAAGTCAAAGTCACTACTTTGAAGGAGCTCAACGACAAGGAGGAAATGGAGCTCATCGGTTTCATTTGGAATCTCAAGACCCATGAGATGGAACGAAAAGTAAGAGAAGAGATGGCTCCTCCTAAGAAGAAAGCAATAGCTTTCAAGAGCTCTTCCACCTACTCCGACGATGATGACGAAGAAGAAGATGATGAAGATATTTCTCTTCTTGTGAAGAACGTTCGGAGAATGTACAACAAGGCTAAATTTCAAAATAGAAGGAGATGGTAAGGTAAAGAAGAGAAGAAAAATCATTTGCTTCAATTGTCGGAAGTCGGGACACATAGTTGCGGAGTGTCCAAAAAATAAGGGCAAACCCCCCACCTCCAAGAAGCCATACAAGAAGAAAGCTTTAAAGACTACTTGGGATTCGGAGATTTAATCTGACGAGAAAATCAACACCGCCCACATGTGCTTCATGGCCAACGAAAGCACATGCAAGGTAACTCCCGAAACATCTATTGAAGATTGTGAATTATCTATAGATGAATTAGGAGAAGCTTTTGAAGAACTATCTCAAAATTATGATTTTCTCAAAAAGAAATATTTAAAAATGAAAAAGGAAAATGAATCACTTAACCACAAAATTTTCACTCTCACAAAAGAAAAAGATGAATTATTTTTAACTCTTACTTCCACTCAAAAGAATTTTGATGATTATAAAATTTCTTGTAAAGGTAAATTTTCACTAGTTGATAAAGATGAGATTTCCATGCTAAAGAAGAAAATTGACTCATTAGGAGAAGTTTTAAAGAAATGTGAATTTGATAAATCGAGACTAGAGGCTATGTTTCCTAAGAAATATATCCCAAAGAAACAATCACATGTTACACACACCCTTGTTCATAAATCACAACCTTCACACTCACATCATGCTAAACACCCTAAACATGTCCACACTCCACACACTCATCATGCATTCATGTATGGTAAAGTTTATGCATGCACATATTGTGGCCGAAAGGGTCATTTGGTTAAATCTTGCTATGATAGGATAAATGCATCACATAATCATGTTTGGGTTCGGAATACTAACATTCAAGGACCCAAGAAAATTTGGGTACCAAAGTTAACGAATTTGTTAAATGATGTAGGTACATTCTAAAGCTCAAAGACGTAGGGAGCAGTGGTATCTTGATAGTGGTTACTCAAGGCACATGACTTGGGATATCAACAACTTTGCAACCCTATTAAGATACTATGAAGGTGGCACCGTCACCTTCGGAGATGACGCCAAAAGAAAAATCATTGATATAGGTAACGTTAAACTTGGTACATCTCCTATAATAGAAAATGTTGCTTTAGTTGATGGCCTCAAGCATAATCTCTTGAGTGTTAGTCAACTTTGTGAATAAGGTTTTAATGTGATTTTTGATGACTTAGCTTGTAGTGTAATTGATAGACAAACTAATGCATGTATGTTTTTCGAATTTCGTGAAAACAATATATACATGATAGATATGTCTAATATGCAATGCAATGCTACTTGTTTGAATGCCTTCAATGATGACTCTTAGTTGTGGCATAGGAGATTAGGCCACATCTCTTTTGACCATCTATCTAGATTAAACAACAAGAAAATTGTGAAAGGTATTCCTTACTTAAAATTTGAAAAGGACCGCATTTGCGATGCGTGCCAACTTGGGAAACAAACCAAGTCCTCTTTCAAATCCATCAAGGATATCATGACATCACGACCCTTGGAGTTGATCCATATGGATTTGTTTGGTCCTACTAAAACCAAAAGTCTAAGTGGGAATCGTTTTGCTTTCGTTTTAGTTGATGACTTTTCTCGTTTTACTTGGGTCTTCTTTTTAGAATATAAAAATCAAGCCTTTTCACATTTTCAAACTTTTAGGAAAAGAGTTGAAAAGGAAAAAGATTCTTCTATTTTAAGAATAAGAAGTGATAGAGGTGGTGAATTCAATAACCAACCCTTTACCACTTTTTGCGAAGAACATGGAATTAAGCATGAACTATTTTGTCCTAGAACTCCACAACAAACTGGAGTTGTTGAGAGGAAAAATCGAACATTACAAGAGATAGTTAGGACAATGATAAGTGAATACGGTCTCCCTCAATACCTATAGGCCGAGGCCGTAAACACATCTTGTTATATATCAAATAGGGTTTTCTTATATAAAAACTCTTCTAAAACATTTTTTGAGATTTATTATTCAAGAAAACCAAATGTTTCATATTTTAAAGTTTTTGGGTATAAATGTTTTGTTTTAAATACTAAAGATAATTTAGGTAAATTTGATGCAAAATCATATGAAACTATTTTTGTTGATTATTCTAACACTAGTAAAGCTTATAGAGTCTTCAATAAATCATCTTTGACTATTGAAGAATCTATACATGTAAAGTTTGAGGAATCTAATGTGTTTGTTGAGAATGTTGTAGACATAGATTCCTTAGGTGAAGACATGGAGAGGATTACCTTGAAGGATTCACCTACACAAGAAGACATGCCAAAGGTTGATGGGGAAAGTGAAGTTCAAGAAGTTGAAATGAAACCATCACAACCACTTCCAAAGGATTGGAGATTCACACCACATCATCCCAAGGATCTTATTATAGGTGAAGTATCAAAAGGGGTAACAACTCGTTCTAAACTTCATGATCTTTGTGGGCACTATGCATTTATTTCTCATTTTGAACCAAAGAACATCTTCGAAGACGAGGGCGACTCATATTGATTGCTTGCTATGCAAGAGGAGCTTAATCAATTCGAGCGCAATCAAGTTTGACATCTTATTCCTAGACCCTATGATAGACCAACAATTGGTACTAAGTGAATTTTCAGGAACAAGTTGGATGAGTCGGGTAATGTTGTTAGGAATAAGGCTAGATTAGTGGCCCAAGGTTACACTCAAGTCGAAGGTATCAATTTTGAGGAAACTTCTGTATCCGTAGCACGGCTTGAAGCCATACGGATAACACTTGCATTTGCTTCATATAAAGATTTTAAACTTTTTCAAATGGATGTAAAAAGTGCTTTCTTAAATGGATTTATTGAAGATGAGGTGTATGTTGAACAACCCCCAGGTTTATTGATCCTACACATCCGGATTTTGTTTTCAAACTAGACAAAGCTTTTTATGGTTTAAAACAAGCCCCTAGGGCTTGGTATGAAGACTTTCTTCATTTCTTCTTTCAAATAGTTTTGCTAAAGGAAAAATAGATACTATTTTGTTTACCAAACATGTTGAAAATGATATACTTATAGTTCAAATATATGTTGATGATATTTTTTTTGGTTCTACTAATGAAAAACTTTGCAAATATTTTGAATCATGCATGAAGGAGGAATTTGAGATGTCTATGATGAGCGAGCTAACTACTTCCTTGGTCTCCAAATCAAGTAAAGGAAGGATGGAATTTTTATCAATCAAGTCAAGTACACGAAGGAACTTATCAAGAAATTTGGGCTTGAAGGGGGTAAGACAAGCAAAACTCCCACGGCTACCACAACAAAGCTTGATAAGGATGAGCAAGGTATAAATGTAGACATTAAACTCTATCGTAGTATGATTGGTAGTTTGTTATATTTAACGGCTAGTAGGCCGGACATTATGTTTAGTGTGTGTCTTTGTGCTCGATTTCAATCGTGTCCTAAAGAGTCTCATTTGATTGTGGTAAAACGCATTATTAGATACCTTAAAGGCACCATTGAAATGGGTTTGTGGTATCCGAAGACCGGACAATTCTCCATGACGAGTTTTTCGGATGCCGACTATACGGGTTGTAGAATGGATAAGAAGAGTACAAGTAGAACATGTCAATTTCTCGGTAATTGTCTTGTTTTATGGTCTTCCAAGAAACAAAATTTGGTAGCCCTCTCAACCGCCGAGGCAGAGTTTGTTGTGGCAGAGGCTTGTTGTGCACAAGTCTTTGGATGAAACATACTCTCCTTGACTATGATTTGCATTATGACCATATTAAAATATTTTGTTATAATACTAGTACTATTCATATGACTAAAAATGCAAATCAACATAGTAAAATAAAGCACATTGACATTCGATATCACTTTCTTAGAGATCATTATGAGAAAGGTGATATTGAAATTGATTATGTTTCTACCGATTTTCAACTTGCCGATATTTTTACAAAACTACTAGATTATAATCGATTTTCCTTTATTTGTGGTGAATTAAATGTTTGTGTAATGGACTCATAAAATTTTCTCATACTCTTCAAAAATGTTTATTGCATTTGCCCCTTTTTGATGCATGACAAAAAGGGGAGAAAGAGCAATTATTGTTTTAAAGAGTTATTTTATTATTTTTCTTGTTTTTCAAGATGTTTTCTTTCTCATGCAATCCATTCATATATATAGCATGATTTGAGGGGAAGCCTCCAAGCTCCTTTTCCCATTTTTTTGTTAAATAACTCATATGTTTTGTCATCATCAAAAAGGGGGAGATTGTTGGCCCAAAGTTACAATCAACTGGTTGTAGAGTTTTGATGATTACAAAACATATATAGTTATTTGTACTAATCATGTTTAAGTATTTAAGATTGTTTCAGGGTTCTGAGGGTTCAAGATGTTTTCTTCCATAAAGAAAGGTGGTGATTGACTCAAGTTGACTCAATACGGGATCAAGAATTCAAGTTGTTCAAAAATGCATATGGAAAAGCCCAAATTGAAGATCTTATAGTCACCTAGAACCATTATAAGAATTAGTATGTTAAAGAATAAGGATATGATAGTTGTGCTCAAGAAAACACACACACACACAAAAATACACTTTTCAAAATACAAGTTTTTGGTTAGTTGGTTTTGGTGCATGTTTGATTAATTTACATGTTTCAAAATATTTCAAATTTTTATATCTAGTTTAAAACATGTATTTCATCTCCTATAGCATGCTACTTAAACCTCAAATCATTTAAAAATATTTCAAAAATTATTTAAAGTTCAAAAACCTTTTCAAATCTGTTTCAGGCCTTTGCGGTCGACCGGATCTATTTCAGGCCAGATCGGTCGACCGTCCGGTACCGGGCTTTGTGGCCTTGGGCGTGCACGTCTGTGCACATCTGCCGGTCGACCGGGCAAGTGGACCGACAGACTTTGCGGTTGACCGACCAGTCGACCGACTGCAAGACCCCAACTCTTGGGTTTTGTCGGTCGAGAGGCCCGGTCGACCGGCAGCTCATTTTTATGTTTTAATATAGCTGGCGGTCGACCGGGCGGTCGACTGAAGCCAACGGCTCTTTTGCCATGTGGCCTGCCGGTCGACCGGCCCAGTCGACCGGCCCGGTCGACCAGAAAGCCCCAACGGCTATTACTTGGAATCTGTTTTATTTTTAATGATTCCTACAGCTATTTCTGGTTTCCTAGTGGCTAAACTCTACCCTAATGACCTAGTATCAATTATGAATGGTATTTATCCATTCCCTATAAATAGAGGTCATTGGTCTTTTATTTTTCACAAGAAATATATCCAAGTTTCAAGTTTTTCCAAAAAGAGAAGAAAAGTTTACTTGCTTTCATTTTCAAAGTTCTTTCAATTGCAAAAGTTTTCAGTTGGTTTTCAAGTCTTTTACTTCTTTTCAACTGAATTTTTTTTCTCACTTTACTTCTTGAGTCAAAAATCATATTCCACTCTATAAGAAGTTATAAGAGAGAGTTTGTGGTCTTTTGTTCACCAAGTGACTTGTATTACTTTGTGTTGAGATCCCTCTTGTGTAGAGGTTGGATTTGTTGGAGTTAGATACTCCGGTCTTGTGTAGACCATTTGTAATCCTCTTGGGTGTAAAGGTTCCGGTGTGAAAATCTTCTTTGTGGATTTAGTGAAAATCCTTCATAGTGGTGAAGGCGGGGACGTAGAGCAGTGGCTCGAATCTCGAAACAAATTACTTGTGTTTGCGATTGGTTTCCTTTTTGCTCTCTATTGCTTTACATTCCTAACTTGTGATGTTACTTGTTTGTTCTTCATTATTGCACTCATTTCATTTATTTGCATTTTTCGCTCTTTACTCATCTCAATAAGAAAGCAATTGCCCACCTCAACTCATAATTTAGAGGAATCAAAGATGAGAAGTTTTAGAGCCCTTCACGGGAAATTCGGCTTCAATTTCTTATTTTGAGTGACCGCTTACATCATTAATATCTACTTGTCCAAGAAGATCACTAGATTAGCATTAACATCTATTCACCCTCCCCCCTCTAGGTGTTTTTCAGGGATGACCCCCTTGAAGTAAATTCCGATTCTGAGTTCGATAATGATGAGATACCATATGATGATCTTGCATTACTTTGCAAGATACTTCTTAAAAAATATGATTTGTTAAAAGTTGAAAACGAAAAATTGAAGAAAAAAATAATACTTTGTTAAATAAAAATAATTCTTCAAAATTGAGTATTATTTCAAAAGAAAATGAATTTTTGAAAAACCAAGTTGTTTTGATCTCTAAAGAAAAAGAAACTATTTTAAATGAAAATGAGCTTTTGAAAAAGAAAAATGTTTTGAATGGAAAAGAAAAGATTTCTATTTTAAAAAAAAAAATAATTTTGTTTCTCATGCTCATGTTTTTTCTTCTAAAATTAAAAATGATATTTCTATTTTGAAGAAGAGCATTGATTGTTTGGGTTCCATTTTGAGCCAACGTGTTATTAATCACTCTAAATTGGAATCTATATTTCGTAAGAAATAAATTTCACATAGTCACGCACATACCCTACGGCATACATCTCGTGCACACCATGCTCATGCTCATCACACTCACATGTATGTTAGAGTGTACACATGTACACATTTTGGCCGCAAAGGCCATCTTGCAAACTTTTATTTTGATAAATTAACTTCTTTCAGTTTTACAAATAAAAATATTTGGGTTCTAATTGTTTCTAACCCCCGTGGACCCAAAAAGATACGGGTACCAAAATCCTTACCTCTTGTTTTTGATGTAGGTGTGGGCTCTCACAAGACGTGAGACGATTGGTGCCTTGATGGTGAATGCATTTTAAATATGAAGAACACACCCATTTGATGCATCACTGTCAAGGAAGCAAGATGGGGACCACCGTGTTTCGGAGATATGGATTAGCTATATCGATTTTGGTAACCATTTAATCCTCCACTTTTAAAATATTCTCAAATTCTTATATGCTAGTGTAAGTAACCAATACTATATCATATGATGTTTTGTGCTTATAAATGAGTTGATTGGTTGCTTAACTATGTATATATTTTTGAAAAACTTTATTTATATTTTCAAATGAATTTACATGCCTATTTCTTTAGTTGATTTATGTTTTTATATATTTTATTTTAAAGCATATATTGATTCAAATGTCTATATTATGTTGTTATACAAATCTTATTAAAACTTGTGTTATAGATGTACAATTTTTGAGTTACATACTAAACAAGGTTTATTTCATTTGTGTACTCAATTTTATGTTTGATTGTACATTATATGTCCTACTTTTGATGATTCTTGCATGATTATATATCAGGATTTTGAGAAAAATAATTTCATATGAGTTTTATTTTGAGTTTTAGTGTTTTATTTTCATGAATATGTTATTCACATGATCATTGAGCACTCACATTTATGTTAACTCATGACTTTATTTTGATGAGCACGTGTTTTTATGCTTCATAGATCTTGAGTGTTAATTATTGTGTATTTAGCATGTTTTCATGAGATATATTCATGTTTTTATTCCTTACTTGAAGGATTTTGTATTAGTTTTTAAATATGAAATTAAATTACTAATGATCTTGTGTTTATTAAGTTTTAAATATTTATCAAGATCTTAGTTAGTTTTTAACTTCAACAAAAGATTCAAAGTCAAGTTTTGAAGATAGAACGTGTTGAATAAGAGCTCGGGTTTCAAAATAGCATCAATTACTCAAAGAGGAGTCTATCTCTTTGGATCAAGTCAAGATGTAAGATTTTTAAGAGAAGATTTTCAAGAGTTGAGTCCGTGTTTGTAAGTTTTAAGATTTCTATTTTTAGATAAAATATAAAGGATAGATTAGTTATGGATTGCTCAAGCTCATACACACACACACAAAATTTATATACCGTTTTCATAAGAAATAATTTTAGTTTAGGCTTTGATTTTGAGCTTCAAAGAATACATCTTTATGTTTCATGAATAGATTTCATAATAATGAGTTTACATGATTTATATGTGTATCGGATTTCATCTATATACATTATTGCTTCAAATTGTCTAAAAAAATTATTTTGATGTTTTTAGTTCATGGTTTCAAGTTACATTATTGTTTCAAATTGTCTAAAAAAATTATTTTGATGTTTCTAGTTCATGATTTCAAGTTTTGTATTAGTCAAAACTTATTTGGTGCTTATTGTCAAAAACAAGTATATTTCATTCTCTATGTGTAATGGATCATTTTCATACACACTATACTTCAAATGTGTTTTAATATCTTGTTTTTGTATTTGAACAAGTTTTGAAAAAAATCAGTTTCCATTTAGAAAGTTTGTTTTTGAAAAATACGATTTTTAGTTTAAGCTTTAAATTCTTATCCTCAAAAATGGTTCACATGTTTGTAATATGTGTTGATTTTTGATCACACATATTTGAATTTCAAAGTATTGAAATGAATCTATTTTTGTGAAATTTATGGGATTTAATAAAATTTTTATGGGTGTTCAAAGTTAGAATTTAACCCTCAAAGATTTAGGTTTGGGCTGCTGTCGGCCGACTGAACGGTCGATCGAAGCCTGGATCGATTGACCGAGCGGTCGACCGACATGCACAGAACGTGCACAGGCCCAAGTGCCCTTTGATCGGTCGATCGACTGGTCGACCATATCAAGGAGCAGTCGACCGATCGGTCGACTGTCTGGCACTACCCAACTCTCGGGTAGTGGCCGGTCGATCGAGCGGTCGACCGATAAGCCTTTGCCCTGGGTGCGATCAACCGGGCGGTCGACGGGCAACCCTAACGGTTGTTTTTATGACTGTTGGTCGGTCGACGATAGGTCATTCCTGACCCAACGGCTAGTAAAAAAGTAGTGCATTAAAAAAGTTTAAACAACAACAATATTAATAATAACAACAAAACTTGAAGCATTTTCTTCCATTTAGCTCTTTTAAATATAGTCTATTCACTCAAATTAAACACTATATTCAACAACAAGAATTTTATGACAATTTGCTTTTCTATGTTAGGTTCAAAAAATGTAATAGAATTAAAATCTATGTTTTAAAATTTCCCACTGAAATCAAGATATATCAAAATGAAAACTGAGCTTTACATATCTTTAAAATTCAAGAAGAAACCTAAACTTTTGAGGTTTTTTAGGATTTTTAAGATATAAATCTTTAACAAATTTTATATTAGTCCCCAACAATATCATATTTGGACATTAGTCCCCAACAATATAAAGTGCACTTGATATTAGTCCTTTACTATTTATTTCATCCAAATCCTATAAGTAATCATGATGCAAATCCAATTATGCTGTTAAATTACAAAATTGTCTCGAATTTTGGAGTTTCATGAAGGAGAGAGTCAATCATATGTCATTGAACAAACATTTTAGGAGAAAAAAATTTTGTGGGAAGAGAAATATGAGCATGAGAAGTCAATAAAAAAAAAAAAAAACAAGAAGATTGTTGGTTAGCTTGGATTGAAAGTAACAGGCAAAGAAGAGGTAATGAAATAAAAGTGCTAACCTAGTTAGAAAGTAATAAACTATTCTTTACTTTGAGATAAACTATTAGTCAGAGGAACTAAGAACAAATAAGTGATATATTGTGGGGGATTTATGTTCAAATATGTTATTGTCCCGACTAATATTCAAATAAGAGTTTTGTTAAGGACCTAGATCTTAAAAACTTTTTTTAAAAGATTTTTAAGATATAAGTCCCTAACAAATTTTATATTTTGATATTAATCTCTGACAAATTGTTATTTAGATATTAGTCCCTAACAATATGAGACCCACTTATTAAGAGTCCCTAACAATATGAGACTCACTTGTTAAAAGTCTAACAAATTATTACTTAGATATTAGTCTCTGAAAATATGAGACCTATTTGTTAAGAGTCTCTACGGTTAACAATATGAGACCCACTTGCAAAAAGTCCCTATTTAAATTAAAATATGGGTTTTTTTAAAATACAAGTTCCTAATAAATTATATTTAAATATTTGTTTCTAAATTTCTTTCAAGATAATAATTTCTCACTCATTGAGCTTGAGAGAGCATCCAAACATGAGACTCGAAAGGCCATGCTGTAGGATTGAGTGACATTCGTAGAAAACGAAGACCAGATGTTGATAGGAGAGTATTTTTGTCTAATAATTAATTTTAGTTAATTTTAACAGAATATTTGAAATGAGCTTTAATCATAGAGACACTTAACATATGAGTCTTATGTTGTTAAGACTAATATTCAAATAAAAATTCTTTAGGACTCTTAACAAGTGAATCTTATATTATTAGAGACTAATATCTAAATAATAATATATTAGGAATTCTTAACAAGTGACTTATATTATTGGAGACTAATAATTAAATAACTATTTATTAGAAACGAATGTCAAAATATAAAATTTATTAGAGACTTATATCTTTAAAAAAAAAAAAAATTAACCATTATCATGATTATTTTTTAGTTTTTTTAGTCCCGCGTCTTTCCCCTCTCTTCCTCACGTATTGTAAAAGACCTTTGACGGACCAAAAGGCAATTCCCATTATACCCCCCACATTGTAACGTTTCTCTCTTCCTCCGGTCTCTCTCTCTCTCTCTCTCTCTCGCCTTCGTCGTCATCTCCTCTCCCTCTCTCTCTACTTTATCTCTCTTCTTTTTCTCTCTATCTGATGTCGCGATTCTTGCAGCCATGGCGCGTTCCCTATCACTAGCTCCCCTCGTCCTCGCCGTCCTCGCCTCCATCTGCTTCCTCATTATATTCCTCAAGCAAAGACGGAGAGGACCCAAGTCAAACCTCAAGCAAAAGCACCAGCAGCAGCTCCAAGGGCTCCAGGAGCATCACCCGTTCTCGTTCGCGAGCGCGACGCAGAGGAAGATCAAGGCACAGTACGACGAGGTCGTGAAGTCGAACCAGGCCAAGCAACTGACAATGGCTCAGGTCTCTGCTCTTCCCCTCTTCCCCTTCTTTGCTTTGCATATTAGAAGTTGTGCTCATTGTGTTTGTGGAAATGACTGAGTGAAATGGAGCATCAGAATGTTAGAAAGATTAGAGATTTTCACCTTTTTTGATGTAGTGCCCGCATCTGACTACAACTGTATTTCAGAAGAAGTTGAATAATGGGTGGGATAGGGTTTTACTGAGGTCTAGTTGGTCTATTAAGAGGCTTATGAGGAAATAGATGGGAGATAGCTAGGGAGGGTAGTTAGGGCTGGAAGGGGGCAAAAAAAAAACTCTCTTTAGTTTATCTTATGAAAAGATTTAGCCAGATTGCAAGTGAAAATGATAATTAAAGAGGGGGATGAAACATTTTTCCAACACTGTATCAAATCATGAATTTCTTCAAGTGAGCATAGCAATTGGTGGTAATTTCATGAACGATGTCTTGATAGTATTTACCAAGTGAGCATCATGAGAAGCATCATGACGACAGTTTGTAACCATTGCATGTATAATGTTTTATACTTTTTGAAGGGCCTTAGATGTAGAGACTTTAAAGTTGACATGCAAGCCTAAATGTCCAGGTGTCATGAGTATTCAGTAGATTGATGAATCCTTAAACACCGTGATGGTCAATTGAAACAGCTGAAAACAATTATGCAATGATAATTTCACAACTTCAATGTTCTGAGAAGAAAGCCTATCTCGTTCGTTTAGGTATGTTGAGAAAGCCCTCCACTCACCCACTTTAAGTCAAGTAATAAGAAAAAGGGATTGAAATATCGTAGAGCAGCTACGCTCTATGCTATAGAAAAGCGTAGCATACAATTTTTTTTAAAAAAAATAGCGGAGAGCTAAATTGTTTCTTAGCTATTTTAGAGCGCTATGCAACATATAGGCATGGCTTTGCTACAAAGCTAGTTTTTTTCAACATTAGTCTCTATCTGCAATGTCTAGAGACATCAAGTATTATTGAAATTTGGTTAGCTACCTTGAAGTAGTACTTGCAGATTGCAAAAACATATTTATATGTTTCATAACACAGTTAAACACTGTCAACTGACATGTCCATCAATTGTATCTATAAACATCCGGCTATCGTTGAGATTTGGTTAACGACTTTGGAACAGAATTTTTAGATTGCAAGTAGATATTTCCAACAATAAGATTGTGAAAAGTCTTTTTGCGATGACATACTTCCAGTGGAAGCTCGCTGGTACGTTGCAAAATAGAGAACAGTCACTGATAATACCTCATGTGTTGCTCCTGCCATAGCTTTCAATTTTTTTATAGTGAGAATTTGGCTTTGTTTCGATGAGGACTTTATTTACTTTTTGAACCATCCTAGTTGCACTTTAAATTCTTTATGCATAAACTTTCTGATGCCATGCCACTCTTGATCAAGGGTATCCCGGTGTCAAAGAAAGAAGAAGAGAGTGAAATGTTTGCAAATAGCTCATGTCGAAAGAAGCTCAATCAACTAATAAATTAGTTGGTTGTTGAACATGAGTTGAATTTGAATAATAAACAAGCTGACGTTGAACAAGTTTATTGATCAATCCTCAGCGTGAATTACCTTGACTATATTGGAAATTATATGAAATAATTGATCTTTAATTCTTTTACAAAGGCCATAGCCTTGTCTTAAACTTGGACCTCCGAGACCCAACCTCATCCATCTATCACTGAGGGACTTAGTGACATGGGTGTTATTTTATTTGTCCGATGTAAGAACCTAGAGCTTATCATACAATGTTTGGTTTTATAGGAGCCTGGTCAATTTGTAAGCAAGCTGAGCATAATGCTAGACTGAAGCTTGTAATTGGTGACTGGACAGAGCTGAAGCAAAAGACCTAAGTCAGCCATCATATGCTAAATTTTGTTTGAGACTATATTATCTTTAAATCTACAACCATAGGTTGGACTTCAAACTGTTCATTAAATCTAAAAGGATAGATTCAGCATATCTCCCACCCACTATTTGCCTTTTGGATAGGGGCCAGTCAAAATTTCCACGGAAGAATAGTAAGAAGAGAATAAGGTAATAGCGGGTCATTGGTGAGCATGTGTTGTAAAAAATGTTGAAGCTACTTTTGCAAATTTTAAAAAGTGCACAGGCTACATATACAATAACTTTTATGGTGATAAATGGATCTCATCTCACTAGTATTGATATTTTTCTGCACCCACCCTGATATTTAAGTTTGCTAGCAGTTAGCAACATCATTAGAGACTTCAGTGTGTTTAACGTAATTTTCAACCTGAAGACTGCTTGACACTTTCATACCGAATATGTTACACTACTTGCCATTAGAATCCAGGAGATTTTGGTGTTCCTAGTTGGAGTTGGAATATCTTCAACTGTATAAACCATGTGTGCTTTCATGTTTAGTAACAGAGAGCTCTATAGAGCATATAGCTGAGTGATGAAGAAAAGATTATTGTTGAGTTCTGAAGAATGTAGAGCTTCTAATTGTTTTGGCTCACTGGGAGTAGCTGAGATTTTCTTGGGTGACTTGTAATGTACGCTCAGTTGAGACATATTGGGGTTTATGATTCTCTCTCTCCCCAGTTAATTGATCATTAACATTGAAGTTAAGAACCTATGAAGCACATATATTTCGAAGTGAGTGGCATGTCCTCATTGTCCTTGTTGGATTTGTGTCCACATTGGCACTTGCATAACACTAATCTGACACGTATCAGACACTCTAGAACCGTATTAAATTTTTAAAAATTACAAATGTCAGATCTATGCCAACTTTAAATAAAATCTAAAGATCACATGGTGGACACTTTAGAATCATGCGCCGCTTAAATAAACATTGAAAGAAGGCCTATTTGACACTTTTTGCGAATACTATGTTAACAAGCGTAAACATCTCATGAACTGGGTGAGGCACTGGTTAGATTTTTAGTTTTTTTGTTTGACTTCATTATTTGACCAGAATATATGGATTTAAATTATTAAGATTTTATTTTCTTTTCATTTTACTTTTAATAGAACATATACTAATCACGGATGCATATTGTATATAGATGCCATACAGATAGATATTGTTGTGTGTCTCTATATCTTATTTTTTTAACGATTTGCCGTGTTATTGTGTAACAACTCGTGTTGTATCTACATCCCATGTCCATAGCCATGCTCCACAGTTATGAAGTAAGATATTTCAATTTGTGCTCATGGTAATATTTGACCTTGGCATGTAATTCGCACAATCTTCAACCATTGGAAAAAAAAGAAATATTGATGAAAAGCTTGAATAATGGGGGGAAAGATGGTTCTCTAGCTTATAGGTATTTGAGAGCTATAACTATTGTGAAATAACTTTTTTCAGATTTACACCTTTTAGGTTCCTTGCACTGGTACCATATGATTCGACAAGAATGTTATAGCCACAGGAAACTGACATGAAATTTTTTGATGATGAAATATCCATAGAAGGGGGGCTATCAAGATTGTGAAGAAAAAGGGAGAAGAGAATCTGTAAATCTATGAAACTAAAGTAAACATGTGTCCAATTAACCTTGAAGATTACTTTTAATGATAGTCTGTCAAATTGAACCCTAAGGGTCTCATAATCTGAATCTTAATCTGCCTAAAGTACTATCACAATGGTTATACATTTGCACCGTCCTTTATTACCAAGATTTTATGAATATATCTTACAACAAGAATGAATTTGTCTATAGATGGGAGCTTTAGGCCACTTTGTGATTGCCAAAACAATGGAACTTAATGAAGGTTTTGATTAATACTAGAAATATGAGGATTTCCAGATGATAATAATATTACCAATAAGTCAATGTTTGTACTACAACTGGTATATTGCAGAACGCAGCAGATTCCAAACTGCTAATGTAAAAGAAAATTCATCTCAATTATTGAGTTTCTTATTGATTCAGGTTGTCTTTGTGCTAACTGATGAAATGAGAATAATCTTAAAGTTTTTTGAACTTTAAAAGGTGGACGGGAGGGGCTTAGACATTGGAGGAACAAAATGGGAACCCTATGCAATTTCAGTGAAATCAGAATTGATAATAGGGCCTCAATTGGAAATAATGGCCCAGAAGTTGTATTTGGTTTTATCGATTTATTATACAAAAGAGAGAAGAATAGGGCTGTAAATATGAGCAAGTTGTTCGCGAAAAGCTCATCGCATCTTGAATACAGCTCCTTCAGCTACTTTATGTAACTTACCAAGTCAAATTTAAGCGTTAAACAAGCTGGGCTAAAAGCTTTATCTGACTCGATTTGTTCAAGATAAAGCTCATGTTGACAACTCGTGTTATTTAAATTAATTAATTTATCTTTTACACCATATGCTTTTACTTCATTGTGTTTATAGGTTATTTCTATTTTGTTACTGGACATTCAAATCATTTCTTTTGTAAGCATGAAGCCTGATAAGTAGCTAATCATGAATAAGATCTCATAGTCTGTACAAATGTGTTGAGGCGACCAAGTTGTTATTGTGATTTCCAAGGTTCAAATTTAAACTTGAGGTCCCAACATTTTAGCTCAAGGGCTGGCTCAGTTATATTTTGTGTAAACAAGCTAAACCGATCCGAACCCAAAGTGCTTGGTTACTTTTCATGCCAAGTTTTATCACACCAGCTGCCAAAACAAAGGTTGAATCACTGAGCCTGCTCTAATGGAGGTGAAGATGAAAACGTTTCTCAGAAGAGTAGATTTGGTGGACAAAGAGGATATTTGCTCCTTTTGGAATATATGACCAATGCATCTGCAATTTCAGGGCAGCTTGTCGGAAATGACAATAATGCGGTGAATATGTCAGGTGTTGGCAATAAAGAAGGTCCAAACAAACAAGAGAGGTTTAGCATGCATATATGGCGAGACTAAAGGATGGTGAAAAATAATTGTATTAAGGCGGAGTTGCTGCAATTGAGGTCAAAGTGATAGGCAGCAGAGAATCGGGGCACCAGAATGGGGACACCCCTAGGAAGGAACACACCTGAACTCTTACAGAAGAGTTGGAGAAGAAGGGAAGACTTAGGCTGACATAGTTTTGGAATTACATAAAGGAATTCTATTGTACATAATAATAGTACCTTGCTTTGATCCTTGCATTTGAAGTTTACTAAGCATAGTTAACACCCATCTTGATGAATGATTATATGGTTTACGAAGGTATAATTGCACTTCTGGAAAGGGATTTGACAACAAACATCCTACTCATTCAAGCAACATCAAACACTACAAGTTCATAGATTTCTTCTTGTGTAGTTCATGAGCAATGTGAAAGTTTTCTTGTTTCCTGTGCAACTCTGGAGATTGCAGTTGCCCGTGTGACATTACAGGATCTACCTCCCGTCATCATGTCCCGTTTGGTGTGAATTATTCCTCTATCAACTAATACTAGGAATGCGTAATTATGATTTTACGTTTTGTTTTTCTGTTCCATTATTGAAGGTTGTTCTCACAATATTTTTGATGCTGTTTATTGAGAGCTATCACCACCAGATCCAACTTTGGTTGTATGTCTCTTGAAGATGCAAAGCTTAACTCATATTTACTGCAATGATCTGTAGGTTGGTCAGTTCGTCAACTGCCTAGTGGAGGCAAGAAATGATTTGCAACACAAGTATGCATCAATTTTTCCAATAACTGTTCTCTTGCTGGCCTAATTTCTTTTCATTATCAGCCCGGTCACTGAAGTTCATAATCTCTCTGCTCTTTTGGCAGGTCTGAGATCATCCAGATCAGACAGATCTTCGTTTGATCGACTTTGCCATCAGGTTTACTACTGTGCCGAGCATCTTATGCAGTCAACTTCTAGGTGGCTGGTATTCTAGGACTGCAGTCTGGGTAGACACTGTAACAAATGAATCTATGTCGAGTTTACAGATATACAAGTTAGAGACAGAGCATAAGAGGTTAGAGGAAGATGCGGCCGTTTATAATCTGCTCCAAGAGCAGCTTAAGCTTTCACCTGCGTACAAGACGGTACTGACACAACTTGCTTACAATATAGGGAGTTTCATTATCACACCAGAGTGCAGAATTTTGACACTCATTTCCTTCTTCTTGTAGATGCCTGAAGTTGGTGCCGACATGGAGCTGAAAGGCAGCCAGGACGAGGCTGTGGATATAGACTTCTGTGACATCTCGTTCGAAGAGTTACTAGCCCAAGAAAAGGACTCTTTTAGGTGAGTTCCTCTCACTCTTGGCATGCAGCTGTTGCTACCACTTTGGTTCGCGGTTTCTAATATTTGTTTCAACATTTCACCCAGGCAAAGAAATGGCAAGCTGAGATCTTTTGCGAGCTAAACGATTTTGTCAGTCTTCAATTTTGTATTGTTGCAGTAAGTTCCTCTTCCTCCCTTTTCACAGCTGCTGGCGAGAGTCTTGTTTTGCTTTTAAGTACTTGAAAGCTGCTAATTCACTGGTAAAAGCTTGTCGAGGTTGTGGAGCAGAGGAAAATATATGACGATAATTGCCTTCTATCTGATGACACCACCACCTCTCTGTAAAGAAGCTGCGTCTCCTTCTTTTCATATTACAAGAGACATATTTCTTGCTGACAGTGAGAGCCTTGAAAGAGTTTTCTGCTTGCTAATTTCATTAGTTAATGCTTGCGACTAGCGTGTTAATTATGGTTGATTGCTAGATCTTTAGGCTAGAGTTTTGCCATGGTGTTACGTAGGTTCTTCTCCAATTTGGTTCCGCGAATATGCGCTCTTTAAGAGAAATCTTTTGCAATTGCAATCAGTGGCGGAGCCAGGACTTTGAGCTCAGGGGACACAATTTTACACCAATCTAAATGTTTCAGCGCTCTCTTAAGAAAATAATCAAAACAATATTAGGTGTGATAGGTGTGAGATTTATTTCTTTATTGTAAAAGTAATATGACAAAATTAAAATTTTAATCTTAAATTTTTTAGAAAATGTAATCTTAAAAATATTAAAAATTTTAAAATATAAATGGTAAATCTTAAATATTTTTTATAAAATGTTCATGAACTGAATTGATAAAATATGTTTTTATGTTGGATGTGTTTTTAATTTGGAGGAAAAACTTTAGTTTCCCTCTTATTTGACTTGATTTTAATTCCATATTGGATAGGAGATGGGAGGTTGAGTAGTATATATATATACTAGCTCTTCTCATGTCTATAGTTATGAGTGTTGGGCTATGGGTCACATCCCTACACGCGCGCGCGCATCGAACCGGGTCAAGTAGGGGTGGCGCGTGCGTCCACGACTTGCAGACAATTCGATTCAGGGGGTTCTTGAACTTGAAAAATTTTGTTTTGATTTTATCCATTAATAGTTTTAAATTTTGATTTAAAATTCTGTTGAAATTTTCGGGTAAAATTGGACCCGTTCAAAGAGAATCGGATCTCGTCCTGAGGTGTTGGTGTACTACCGGAGGAGTTTTTACCCTACGAAAGGAGATCGTTTCAAGGTCCAGACGAGAGATCAGCCATCTTTCTTATAGGGCAGTGCTTCCGCACAACTACGTTACCCCAGACCAGCAAATTTAATTTTTTTAAATTGCTTTATGTTAGTTGCATGCTAAGAAAAAGAATTTAATTTGATTAAAATATTTATGCTTTGATTTGTTGCTTGTTTAAAAGTTTAAAACTTAAAAATTTTGTTTCATATCCTACAATTTAGAAGAAAGATAGATTGTTTAAAATATTTCATGCAATAAATCCTTTAATACAATACTTGTTCATGCAATATGATCATTTACATGTTTCATGCTATTAAAATTATTCTTGTAATAGAAATCATTTAATTCTTGTCAAAATTTTCAAAAGTAAATTTATTAAAATCTATTTATCACAAAACTAAAATTTTAAGATCTAAATTCTACTACAAATTCTTACCAAATTTGTTAAAAGTTCTTGTTTTCAAATTTTCATTTATTCTATAAGATTTCATTAAACCGTTTTATTACAAAATTATTTATAAGATCTTTCTAAACTATTTAGATTTTATCTTATCATATTATTGTAAAATCTATTTGTACTATATTGTCTTATATATATATATATATATATATATATATATATATATATATATATATATATATATATATATATATATATGGGGTTACTGTACCTCAGCCGCCAGCTGAGAGAGTTTCTCAGCCGGCATGACGTGGCTTCATATTAGCCGTAGAAAAGTCAAAAATTTAGGCGGTCAAAGGAGACCCTCAACCACTTTTCGTTGCCCAATGACTGAAATATCCTCAGTTTCACTTTTAACCTGCTACAACTATTCCTCCACTAAAAAAATTACAGATCGGAAAATTTTGAGCTTTTTCAAACAAAAAAATTACAGATCTTGATAACTAAATTTTAGAAAAATAATTTATTTTAAAAGAATGCAACCATGGTCACACTTATGTTCAAGTTTTTTTTGAAAAGATGTTTTAATCACAATAAAAATTTATTACCGCGACTTGAAATAGTTTTTTTTTTTGTTTTCTAAAACTGCAATCGAAGTCGCTGTTTCTAATCATCGAAAATATAATAGAAAAAAATTTGGATCAAGATAATGTGAAATAAACAGCAACAGTACAAATTAAAAAACATGCTTGAAACATAAAAAAAAACTGTTGTTTTTTATTTAATTTTTTTATTATTTTATTTCGTATTATTTTCAACTCATATAGGTTTAATAAAAGAAACTGAAATGAATAGAAAAATGAAATTTAATGTGGGGCAACCGTATATTGATTTTTCTATTACAAATGTACAGTGTAAAAAAATAATGAAATACAATGGTTAATTATTTCGCATTCCTTATCCACAAAAAAATCATAACAGACGAAACATGATATCGTTCAGCATATTCTGACCGTTTTACAAAGTCTGCGATCATAGTCGCAGTCATAGTATAATAAAACTTTTGAACATTGCGACCATGGTCACAGACATAATATAATATAACTTTCAGTTTTATATGACGACTGCGACACTAGTCGCAGTCATAGTATAACAAAACTTTCTATCACTACGACCATAGTCGCAGACTTAATATAATATAACTTTCAATTTTATATCACGTCTGCGACCCTAGTCGCATTCCTTATTCGCATAAAAATAACAGACAAAACATACTATCGTTCAGCACTTCGACCTCGTTCAGCACTAAGACCACAGTCGCTATCTTTTTTCGCATGCCTTATGTAACAGATTTTTGATCATTTTACAAAGTAGATTAGCCCTGCGATCGTGAGATCAGTCCGCCTATATCACATCTTATAAAATACTATATTAATTACTCTGAATTAAATGAAGTAATTAATATTCTATCTACCGTGATACAGCAATAGTCTCGAAAAAAGAGATGCACTAATATTAATCTTGATAAAGGAAAGATGTGCACCATACGTAATCTAAAGATATAGGAAAAATATTCTATAAAAAGTTAATTTGTAGTTCACGTAATAAACCTCTGGAAAAAAGGAACTCTTTGGATTCTCCTGCCATAACTCTTCAATTAAATATTTAATTTTTTTTTTACCACTTCTTCGAATACTCAACCGTCACCTATAACAATTATTATTACTATTCATGTTCTTTCACATTATTGACTTTTTTATAGTGCTTGTAACTAATATATTATCTCATATCTAAAAACGATATTTGTACTCTTCCTTTTCAATTTGATTTCAAAACTTTCAGAAAACAATTCATTCTTGAATTATGTCTTCCCCATCTTCTTCCTCTGAACACTCAGATTTTAACTTCAATCATTCTCCTACTGGTCCTCTTTCTTCAGGGTATTCTAATGAATCTGATACCAGTCTGGACTTCACTCCTTTTGACTATCTCACTACATCAAATAATATTTTATCTGATCCTCCTCTTCATGAGGATGATTAAGTTTTCATGGGGCTTAGTGAGGAGAAACTTATTCCTCTGCCACTTTACAGAGACATGTTTGATGAAAGCATGTCCTCTGATGCTGGAGGCTCGCTTTCTTTGAGCATATCTTTAACAGGTTCTTCTCGACACGGATCGGACGAAGAGCTTGATAGAGACGATCCATTCTGGGAGTTGATCGGTGAACCAAAGCACCCTCAAAAAAGGGAAGAAACTGAGTACTGCGAGCTAGACGACGAGGAAGATGATGAGAAAATAAGTGATGAACAGGAAGACGAGGAGAATGAAGACTACGAATCTGCTTATGATGGTGATGATGACGAGGATTAGGATTTCCTAATCTTCTGATATTCAACGTTATTTTGTCTTCTTTTAAGAGCTTTTAATGCTCTTTTTTTGTAAGGTTTCTTTCTGACCATATTATGTTATAAATAAAATTTACTTATATCTGTAAAATAATCTTTCATAGTTTTAAAATACATATAAAGTATACCGTATAGTTATTGTTTCTGCATCTTATCTGCGATAATGGTCGCAGTACTCATTGATTGGTAGTGAAAAATGCATAATTGTTATCATATTTACTATCACATTTTCACATTTATTCATATAATGATGCACATTTATTAATATTTTGTTATTTAATGTGTGCAGGCCTTGAGTGTTGAATTAAATAAAGAATTAAAGCTTAATGAAGCCCAAAAGCCCAGATCCAAGCCCAAGTCCAAGCCCAAGTGCAAAAGTGCAATTACAAGAAGTAAAAGTGCAAATACAAGACGTAAATATTGCAAATACTACAAAGAGGGAAAGGATAGAATTCTATCCAATCCTAAATACCTGGTGGATGAGGATAAATACATGTGCAGGGATGAGATTTATTTTTTGAAGGGATTTGGATTAGAGTAACTTAATTTCTAAGTTATCTCGAAAATCCAAACTGAAGAGCCAGGATTCATCTTCCAGAAAGAAACGACCAGATGGACGGACCAGGAGAAGCCACGCGCCAAAGCGCGTGGCCAACAGATGACATAGAGCCGCGGAAACGCGGCCCAAGCCGCGTTTCCGCGGCATTTCTGATGAGGCTGCCCAACTGCTTTCGTGTACGATCTTATCCGGGACTCTATCACCTTCTGCACCTATAAATATCCCTGCAGGCGCAGCAGAGAGGGCATCCAGAGACGATTAGGGTTTTCTTTTAGCCATTTTTCTTTAAATTTCAGCACGTTATAATTTTTGTTTCAAGCACATTGTGAAAGAAGGAGCTTGTATTTGGAGGCTATTATCAAATAAAGGTTACCTACTTTCTCATTTCGTTTATTGTCTTTCTATTTGTTTTTATTCTCTGTGATCTATCTATGGTTTTCTTTTTCTTTACTTTTTGCAATCTTTCTTATTAAACAACAAAAAAAATAATAAATTGAAAAGATTTAAAAAAAAATGATGAACTAATTTCCTCTAGTGGTTTGCTGAAATTCTTAAAGCAACCCTAGAGCAGTTAAGCATTGATCGGATTGATGACCACTTCTTGAAACCCTAAGTTTAATGGTTATTTTTCTTGAAGATTAAACAGATAACTAGACTTCTTAATCTAGGTTGCATATTTAAAAGACTCTTCATGACTTCATACTTAAGAACTAGGACAGCCTAAATTTAAGATTAATCTTCTCTTAAGCTGTACTTAGATGTTAGGATGAAACATTGTTTAGTTTTTAACAATGTAACTTAGTTAGAATCTCGTATCGTCTTTTCTTGCTTGAATTGTTCTTAATAACCTAGGGTGAATTACATACATCTCAATATGATGATCAATCTCCTTAACTTGCAATAGGGTTGTGGTAGAAGATCAGTAAAACCACATCTTTCATATCATATATATATCTCAAATCTAATCTCTTCTCTCATATTTTGAAGATACAGAGGAATCGGTCGAAAAGCTTGCATCGCATCCTTCCCTGAGGATCACGACCCGCTTGAGCCCTTGCTACAGCGGATAGCATTGAGACTAAGAATTTTACAACTCATTCTTATTTACAAATTCTTAAATTCTCAATCAAATTTTGGCGCCGTTGCCGGGGAAGGAACGACACGATTTTCTCAAACTAATTATTTTTTATTCTTTCTGTTTGCAGATACAGAGAACAGGAAAACAAAGCAGCAGCGAGGACACATAGCAATTCTGTGCCTCTGCCCTCGAAGGCAGAGCATCAGAGCCTACTTCTTTGCCGCGGGTCCGCGGCAATAGCCGCATTTTCGCGGCACGAGTAGTTCACTACTCATCAAATTTTCTGCAGGTTGCTCTGAATTGCAAATATTGCTTACTGCTGTGATTAAATTTCTCTTTGATCACTCTGCAACTGCTAATTAATAACATTAACCCATTTGTTGATAATAAAAAAAATTTAGAATCTTGCATTTAGGGCACGTGTCTATTTTAATTTTTTTTAATTCTGTTGAAGAGTGCTGGCGACAAGGTACGTTTGCATAGCATATAGATTAGGAAACACTCTTGGCTGATTTACTGCTTTCTTGAGTGATTACTTTTCTACAGCTTTACACGTACACAAAAATATCTTAAGGGCATAACCCATAAACAAGATAAGGTGGGGATTTCATCACCCTTCCTTGGCCCACAAATCATATCTGTCACACTCACAACCCTAACCTTAAGTAAAATTTGACTAGACGTTGGCCCTAGGTTAACTCGGACTCAATAGGAGATTGACCGAAGGAGGAAAATTGTTCGAAATTAACTCTTGTCAAATCGGTGTCTAGGCAGGGGATTGAGGGCCGAAAACCCGAAGAACGGTGGTTATTTAATTAAGGAACGTCTCTGACGGAAAACCTCCCACCGGTCTTGCCACCTACCTGGCCGATTAGCTTGTGGTTAACGTCGACAGTAGACCTCCTAAGGACAGTCTAAAGTTAGGAGTCGTCTAGGTCAAGGCTTACCCTAGATTAGGATTTTTGATTGTTTTTTTTTATTGATTGATTGGGTGAACTTGTTTGCTAATTGTGCATGTCCGCTTGGTCGAGAGACCCACTTACATCCCGGCTAACTAGAACTAGTTCACCACCCGAGCTCAAGCCCGACTCACACATGGCACAACCGCCATCACTCCAAGATAGGATCTATCCTATCAGGACTTCTCTTCCTTCCTGCATCAAGCTTAACGATGAAGGTGTTGACCCATTTGAGCTTAAGCCATAATACATCAACACCCTTCCGAAATTTCATGGACTTGACTCCGAGGATGCATACTTCTTCATAAGGGAATTTGAGGAAGTGTGTCTCATGATGAATATTCCTAAGTTAGGAAAAGATGACATCAAACTTAGGTTTGTCCCCTTTGCTTTGAAGGATTTAGCAAAGAAATGGCTCTACAGTCTAGAGGTCGGTTCTATATCTTCTTGGAATAATTTCGTTAAGGCCTTCTTAAAGAAATTTTATCCCGTTCACAAGACTGCACTGATTAGGAAGAATATCCTACAGTTTAAGCAAACAGCAAATGAGCCTTTTTGGAAATATTTCGAACGTTTTAAGGACCTTCTTGCCCAATGCCCTCACCATGGGATAGAGAAATGGCGACTTTGCCAAGTTCTATATGATGGATTAGAATATCAAACTAAAACGTTGTTAGAATCCATGTGCCAAGGAGGATTTATGAAAAAGAACGAAAATGAAGGATGGGAATTGTATGAGGAATTAGCTGAAAATACCATCCAATGGGAACCTACTCGGGAAAAATTTAGGACTAATGACCCTACTTCTTCTAAAGAAGGTATCCATTCCATTGAGGCCAACATAGCAACCGATACTAAGTTAGCTGCTGTTATGCGAAGACTAGAGGCCCTTGAAACTAAAGAGTCAGTCTCTGTGAACCAAGTCAGCCCAACATCTTCGGCGGGCTGTATTTATTGTCAAGATATGAACCATGTGTTCGAGGAATGTCCTGTCTTTTTCGCGCATCAAAGCTTGCCCGAACATATGAGTGCGGCCTTCACAAGGCCCGCCAACAATCCTTATTCACCCACCTACAATCCTGGTTGGAGAAATCATCCCAATTTTTCATGGGGCCCAAGCAACAATGATCAAATTAGGCCCAAATTCTCCAACAATTTCCAAAATCCGCCCTATCAGCAAAGTTTCCCTAGTCAAAATCCTCCACCATCTTTCCAATATTCACAAATGGAAACAAGGCTTTCAAACATGGAAAGAAAGGTGGACACTCTTGTTAAAAGCCATGACACACTAGCTCAAGTCTTGACCAGGATAGAGGTCCAATTAAATCAGCAAGAAAGACAGAGGGGTACCCTACCGAGTCAACCATTGCCAAATCCTAGGAATCCTAGGCCAGCCAATGAGGCTCAAGACCCAAATCAGTGTCACATGGTTCATACACTCAGATCGGGGAAACAAGTTGATAATCAAGTATCCATGCCACAGGATCCATCTCAGTCATCCATTCCATCTAGCTCCACTCCCTCTCCACCCACCCTTAATGAAACTGAAGTTGAAAAGTCAGCAGGACAGGTGCACCAGCCTATAGCTCCATTTCCAAATAGGCTTAGAAGCAACAACAATGCACATATGGAGAAATTATTAGAGGTGTTCAATCAAGTTAGGCTCAACATCCCACTTCTTGATGCAATCCAACAAGTCCCTAGTTATGCCAAATTCCTTAAGGACATGTGCACCAAGAAAAGAAAGACTAATGTGCCTAAGAAGGTTTTTCTAACCACTAACATTAGTGAGCTATTGTCCAACCAGATCCCTATTAAGTATAAGGACCCTGGTTGCCCCCACCATCTCTTGCACCATAGGTCGAGCCGAAATCAATCGAGCACTCCTCGATTTAGGAGCTAGCATCAATTTGCTCCCTTTCTCCGTATATCAACAACTTGGATTAGGTGAACTCAACCCGACCCAAGTCACTATTCAGTTGGCTGACCGCTCAATCAAAATTCTTAAGGGAGAGATCAATGACGTTCTCATACGGGTGGGAGAATTCATTTACCCAGTCGATTTCATTGTCTTAGAGACACAACCTATGTCTAATCCTAGGTCCCAAACTCCCGTCATCTTAGGAAGACCGTTCCTAGCAACCGCAAATGCAATCATAAATTGTAGAAACGGATCCATGAGACTGACTTTTGGGGATATGACCAAGGAAGTCAATATTTTCAACCTAGGTAAGCATCCCTATGATTGACCGACCAACCCTTTGAGGTTAACTTCATTGAGAACATGACAAGTGAGTATAATGAGGAGATCACACTTGAGTCAGAGGAAGAGGAAGATTTAGAAGCAAGTGATCTCAGCCTTGATGAGATTGAATGGGAATCAAATCTGAGTTCTATAGAGATGGGAGATTCTAGCTTAACTCCTCCACCCATCGAGCCAACTCCTTCTTTGGAGTTAAAAGCCTTGCCTAAACATCTTAAGTACGCCTACCTAGGTGAACAAGAGACGTTACCGGTCATAGTTGCATCTAACTTGACTAATAGGCAAGAGGAAGACCTACTGGCAACCCTTAGGAGACATAGGGAAGCCATTGGTTGGACTATGACAGATATCAAGGGACTGAGCCCTACGATAGTCTAGCATCGTATCCATCTAGAGGAAGGGGTTAGACCGAAGAGGGATCCACAGCGTAGGCTAAACCCACTCATGCAGGAGGCTGTACACGCTGAAATAGTGAAACTGTTAGATAATGGGATCATTTATCCCATTTCCGATAGCGAATGGGTTAGCCCAATGCATGTGGTCCCTAAGAAGTCTAGCTTTACTGTGGTAGAGAATGACAAGCATGAGTTAGTGCAAACACGATTGCCTACCAAGGTTAGAGTATGCATAGACTACCGCAAGTTGAATGCAGCCACTAGGAAAGATCATTTCCCCCTCCCATTTATTGACCAAATGCTGGAAAGATTAGCCGGTCATGAGTACTACTGCTTCTTGGACGGTTATTCAGGGTATAACCAAATCCCTATAGCGCCGGAGGACCAAGAAAAGACAACATTCACGTGCCCATTTGGGACATTTGCCTACCGTCGAATGCCTTTCGGCTTATGCAATGCCCCCGCCACATTCCAACGTTGTATGTTAAGCCTATTTTCTGATATGGTCAAGCGTTTCTTAGAGATTTTCCTGGACGACTTCTCCGTCTATGGAAATTCATTTGACCAGTGTCTCCATCACTTGGAGCTAGTACTGAGTAGGTGCACCGAAAAGAACTTGACCCTCAACTGGGAAAAGTGTCACTTCATGGTGCAGCATGGAATTGTCCTAGGTCATGAGATATCTAGGGAAGGGATTAAGGTAGACAAGGCCAAGGTGGAGATCATAGCCAAACTTCCACTTCCACGATGCGTGAAGGACATTCGGTCTTTCTTAGGACACGCTGGGTTTTATCGTAGGTTCATTAAGGATTTTAGCAAAATTGCTAGACCCCTTACAAACCTTCTAGCTAAAGACGTGCCCTTCATCTTTGATGATAGGTGCAATAGTGTGTGGGAGAAATTGAAAGTGGAACTTATCTCTGCTCCTATCATCTCACCTCCGGACTGGTCCAAGCCTTTTGAGATCATGTGCGATGCCTCAGATTTTGCGATAGGTGCTGTCTTAGGGCAACGTAAGGATAACAAGCAGCACGTGATCTACTATTCGAGTAGGACGCTCAATGACGCCCAAAAGAACTATACTACAACCGAGAAGGAATTCTTGGCAGTAGTGTTCGCTTTGGAGAAATTCCGCCCGTACCTACTTGGGACCAAGACCACGATTTTCATTGACCATTCTGCACTTCGATACCTTATGCTTAAAAAAGATGCGAAGGCCCGACTCATTCGTTGGATCCTTCTCCTTCAAGAATTCGATCTCGAAATTCGAGATAAAAAAGGTGTCAAAAATATCGTAGCAGACCATCTCTCTCGTGTGCCAAACGCACCTTCTGACAAACTGTCCATCAATGACAATTTCCCCGATAAACAACTTCTAGCCATCTCTAAGGAGCCATGATTTGCTGACATAGTAAATTACTTAGTCACAAACCAAACACCACCTAATTGGTCAAAACAGGATAGATACCGATTCTTGTCTCAAGTCCGGTATTACATGTGGGAAGATCCTTATCTTTTCAAATATTGTAGCGACCAAATCATTAGGAGATGTGTCCCCGACGAGGAAACTAGAAGTGTTCTAGCTTTCTGTCATGAGTTCGCTTGCGGTGGACACTTTGGTCCCCGCAAAACTGCCGAAAAGATCCTGCAAAGTGGCTTTTATTGGCCAACCGTGTTTAGAGACGCATTCGAGTATTGCAAAACTTGCGCAAGATGTCAAATGATAGGAAGAATTTCCAAACGAAATATGATGCCCCTAAATCCTATTCTAGAAGTAGAACTTTTCGATGTCTGGGGCATCGATTTTATGGGACCCCTCCCTAATTCGTTTGGGCACCAATACATCTTGTTGGCCGTAGACTACAACTAATTTGAACCATTTTTATGACTTACAAATTTTGCCGAAAACCAAAACTGTATTTTCTAAAACTTGAATTTTTGAATTGAAAATTCGTTTTGTTCAAAACTCATCCAAATACAAAAACATGATATTTAAACAACTTTTAGGCATGTAGTATATGGATAGAAATCCAATATACATATAAAGATATATATCATAGTTTTTGACAATAAATCCAAAAACAAGTTTTGTTAAATACAAAACCTAAATATATGAATAGGCATATCAAAATAAGTTTGTCTAAGATATGAAGCATACATGTATATAGAACAAATCTAATATACATTAAACCATGTAAACTTGTTTTGATTCTATCTATTCATGAAAACCAAGATCGGTTAAACCAAAAATCGAAAACCAAAAACATGAAACTTAAACAAGTGTGTGTGTTGTGAACTTGAGCATATCACACTATTTAATCTTTACAAATGGATCTAAAATATAAACTAAACTATGTACCGAAGTCTTCTTGTAGAGCGCCGTCTCCAAGTCGACTCGATCCAAACCGTGATCTACCGAGCTTGACTCCAAACGAGTGCTAGATATGACTTTGACGCTCGGGCTCTTGAATCACCATGAAAAGTTTCAAAACACCTTTGTTGGAACTAATCACCTACTAATATCTTGGTTAAGTATCTGAAACTAAACATCACAAGATTATTAGTAAACATAACTACATGAGTTAATCATCATCAAAACTAGCGTGGAAGGCCTCTGGGCCAACAATCTCCCCCTTAACTCATGCATAGTAATAAACAATAAATATATGCAATGAATACTAAACATGGATATGCATCAATATGCATAAAACAAACACATGTTTCAAAAACCTTCTTTTTGTTTAAACTCTAAAAATCATTTTCTCATAAACTCAATATATGCAAAAACAAAAACACACATATGCATATATAAACTCAAAATCTTTCTCCCCCTTTTTGTCAATCATCAACAAAGGGGTCAAAGAAAACAATATTCTCCCCTTTTTGTCTTAAACAAAAAATATCAATAAGGGGCGAAATCAAAACAAAACTTTCTTGATACCAATTGAAAGAGAAAAAAATATTAATATAGTGCATCATGATATCAATGAAATATACCAATTGAAAGTACATAATGTGGTACATAAAACAAATGTTTTTTTTTAATTTAAATAGCAATTGATACCAATTGTAAGTAAATAAATCATTTTGAGCAATTCAACCAACAATTTTGATATCATACCAATTGAAAGTAAAACTTATAGGTAATTTTGATACCAATTTGAAAAGATTAGTACCAATAGAAAGTAATTTTTCATTAAAAGCATATGATACCAAAAATAATTAATATTCTTTTTTTAATCATTTTTAACATAAAGTGTGGGAGTAGAATACCAAAACCAATTGGAAAGTGAAATACCAATTGAAAGGTGAAATATGAATTTTCTCTCCCTTTATGAATTACCAAACAAAATGATGCATAAGCTTGTATATGAAACCAATTGAAACATAATCAATTGAAATATAATAGTCATTTAAGAAATCAAGCTTAGCATAACCAAAATTTGTGCTCAAAGATATAGAGATATAGTAAGCACAAATAAAGCATATATATGTATGGAAAATTAAATACCAATCGAAATTGATACTATTTGAAGTTGAAAGCATACATATATAAAAACATATATGAGTATACAAAGGAATGTCAATAGTGATACCAATTGAAAAGATCCAATGATACCAATTGAAAACAAAATAAGATCAAGTGTATAACTCATATTTCCTTTCACCCATTTCATGCACATGTTTAAAAAGATTTTCAATATGAACATACAAGGCATGGTCGCCCAACCAACCACCCGTCAATGGAAGGGGTTTTCAAAAATAGGTTTGAAATAGTTTAGCATAATTGAAAACTCTTCCAAAATGAAGAATACGAACTAGTTATAAGAAAATTTTGTAAACTAGTACGAAATCCTTCAAGTAAGGAATAAAACACAACTATATTTCATGAAAAACATGTAGATCACATGATCACCAAAACACTCAAAAATCATATTGCACAAATTGTACTCATGAAAACAAAGTCATGAGAAAACATCAAAAGTGAGTGTACAAGTGTTATGTGAAACATATCATCATGAAAATATGCAATTAAGGCTCAATAAGAAATCCCTTAAAACATGAAAGTCATCAAAACTCGAATTCTTCAAGGTATATGTATGTCATGTACAAACTAAAGAATACATACATATCCAAACATAACGAGTCCACAAAAGTATATGCATGAAGGCAAGTGGCTCAAGGATGTATATGTATAGCTAATAGTTTAGACAAAATAGACATATACATGAAGCTAAAACATAAACATGAAAAACATGTACAATATGGGAATACAAGTCAAATGCATGAATCATCAAAACTAGGCTATACTAGTACATCTAATGAGTACAAATGAGCGTTCAAACACAAACATTTAATAGTCTATTTGTGACTCACTAGTTGTTCAAGTATATATATCCTAGTTTTAATGAAAACTAACATTCAAACAAGTAATCAAAACATGAAGCATGGGAATCAAAACAAAAACTCATATGATCATTATGACAAATGCATATGCATTAGATCTGTGACTTACACGATAGCTAAAACATGGAGAGAACACAAAATATGGGTCCATTTTAAACATGGTGATCTCAAATACTATACAGGTATGTCATAAGCCTAATTATCATGGCATTTGGCATAATGAATATTAAAACAAGACATGCTACAAATGAATGATTTAATAAGCATGCAAACATAATGGGAGTAAGAGATTGTTACCAAAACCGATAGGGCACATCCCATGTCTCCAAAACAAGGTGGTCCTCCCACCAAACTCTCCTTGAAAGTGATGCATCCAAATAGTCCTCTTTTAAGCTCGGAACGCATCCACCTCAAGGCACCGTCACTCTCACGTCATGCGAGAGCCCACACCTACATCAAATACAATAGGGGTGGTCTTTGGTACCCATACTCTTTTGGGTCCATGGGGATTAGTTCCTTTCCTAACCCAAACAAATTTAGTTGTTAAATTTTCATCATGTATCTTATCATAGCAAAATTTAGCAAGGTGGCCCTTGCGTCCACAATGTGTACAAGTGTACACATGAGCATACAACGTGTTATGGGTGTGAACGTGGGGAGCATGTGTATGCCGTGTATGGTGTGCATGCATAGATGGAATTTGTTTCTTTCGAAACATAGATTCCAAACGTGTATGGTTCATGGCACAATGACTCAAAGTGGAGCCCAAACAATCCATATTCTTCTTTAACAAATTTATATCATTTTCAATAATGGAAGAAGAGGTGCATGCAATAGGTGAGCTAGAATGTGAAGCTACACTAGCATGGTAAACATGTGTACCTAAATCATTTTTCAAAGAAATGTTTTCATTAGACATCAAATTCAATTCCTTTGAAATAGAAACAATTTTCATTTTTAAAGAATCGTTTTCTTTTAAAACAAAATCAACTTTTGAAGACAAGTTTTCATTTTTCTTCAAAATTATTTCACAATCATTTTTATTTTTCAAAAATTCATTTTCTTTTAGGGCAAGATCTAGTTGGGATTTAAGTGAGTCACGTTCACTTGAAATCTCTTCCTTTTCTTGCAAGACAATCTCAAGTCTAGAAGATAAATTTTTATTTTCTTCTTTTAAACCAAGACTTTCCTTTTTCAAAAGTTTGTATTTTGAAATCAAATTTTTACAATTTTTAGCAAGTTCATCATTCATGGCTTGTGCCTCTAAACACTCATTGCAATAGGAACTAGTGCTAGTATCTAGTTGAGATTCCGATTGTACCTCAAGGGAGTCATTCCCTTGGACCATGAAGCAATGTTCATCGTACTCGTCTCTCCTAGATCTCCTCTTCTTATTGATAAGCGTTGGTAGCTCAGGAGAAGTCAAAATGCTCCATATTGCAAAAGCGGACTCATAGTGAGAAAACACATGTAAATAATCTTTATGAAGAGATGCTCTAAGTGCCTTAAAGGCTAGTGCATTGGCCTCTATATGCTTACTATCACTAAAGTAGGATTTTTTGGTAATGGCAAGGTAAACTTTATAACATATGGCTTTTAAATGCCAACTCATCAAAATCTTCCATATGTCAATTTTAGAGATATCAAATATGGGAGGGCTATCCATGAGTGCAAACTAAATGTGTGCAAATGCAAATGCAGATGTAGATTAGCTAACCAAGATCACACTCCTAGGTGGTTAAACCAAATATCAGGAGCGTAGGCTCTGATACCAATTGAAAGTACGCCTAGAGGGGGGGTGAATAGGTGTACGGCTAATCTAATGAACTAAATGCGAAATTTAAAAACTTAATTGCAACTACACTTAATGCAACCAACGAGTATAGCCGAATTTCCGGTGAAGGGCTCTGGACTAACTCCTATTGATTCCTCTGAATAAGAGTTGAGGCGCTATATGAAGCTCTCGTGGTTAAGCACAAGTGAGGCACACACAAACAAGCCAAGCATATAATGAATGAGCAATATGAAAGGATGCAAGGCACAATAGTAAAGAGAGAGAGTAAGAGTCAATGGATCAAACGCAAACACACGAATATGTTTCGAGATTTGAGCACATAGCTCTACGTCCCCGCCTTCACACAGAAGGATTTCCAATCCACTTGTCCACACAAGACTCCCACACAGGGAACTTCCACTGAGAATTTGGGGCAATACAATAACCGGGAGTACACAACTCCTCTCTTTACAAACACAACCTCTACACTTAGAGGTTAGGCACAAAGTCACCACAAATCGATCACCACACAACTTGAGGGATGGGCACAAAGCCAACAACAATCAACCTCTCACTAGAGGGATAGGGCACAAAGCCACCACTCCACAAATCAACCTCTACACAAGAGGATAAACACAATGTAGGAGGGTTTACAACTTAGTAATCAAAAGACCACAAACCAAATCTTTTCCACAAAAACAAGGATCCTATAGAGAGGATAGAATGATAAGCTTAAGTGTGGAAAACAAAGTGTTTTTAACAAAGAAAATCACTTGGGAAACTCTCCAAAAAGATATAGAATTTTTAGATCAAAAATAATTCCCAAAAGACTATTTTCTTTGAAATAACAAAAACACTTTTAAAACAATGAAGATTGATCTTTTAAAACACAAAAACTCTTTTGAGAAACTAGCTCTTAAAACAATAGAGAAGATCAGAATTTTAGCTCTCAAAAACTTGGGAGAAAACCTCTCTCAAATGGGGTATTTATAGCCCCATTTAAAAACTAGCCGTTGGCAGCAATTATGGTCAGATTTGATCATCCGTCGACCGGCCGGTCGACCGGCCAACGGTCAAAATTTGACCGTTCTCAACTTCCGGTCGACCGTCCCCTGAACCAGAGAGCAACGGCTCTCTGGCCGGTCGACCGGGGCAACCCGAGAGTGGGTTGCCTTCAGTCGGTCGACCGCTCGGTCGACCGGCCAAACCAAATGGCCTTGTGCACGTTTTGTGCACATCCGGTCGACCGGCTCCTGGTCCGGTCGACCGGCCGGTCGGCCGCCAGGGCCTAGCAGGATTTTTAAGGGACTGAAAAACTGGGTTTTTAATTACCAAATAAATCCCATAAAATCTCTAAAAATCTACAAAAATTAGTTCTTGCATGATATTTGAAATACAAACATGTGTGGAAAAATTCAACACATATTTCAACTAATTTGAACCATTTTTGTGACTTACAAATTTTGCCGAAAACCAAAAACTGTATTTTCTAAAACTTGAATTTTTGAATTGAAAATTCGTTTTGTTCAAAACTCATCCAAATACAAAAACATGATATTTAAACAACTTTTAGGCATGTAGTATATGAATAGAAATCCAATATACATATAAATATATATATATATATATATCATAGTTTTTGACAATAAATCCAAAAACAAGTTTTGTTAAAATACAAAACCTAAATATATGAATAGGCATATCAAAATAAGTTTGTCTAAGATATGAAGCATACATGTATATAGAACAAATCTAATATACATTAAACCATGTAAACTTGTTTTGATTCTATTTATTCATGAAAACCAAGATCGGTTAAACCAAAAACTGAAAATTAAAAACATGAAACTTAAATAAGTGTGTGTGTTGTGAACTTGAGCATATCACACTATCTAATATTTACAAATGGATCTAAAATATAAACTAAACTATGTACCGAAGTCTTCTTGTAGAGCGCCGTCTCCAAGTCGACTCGATCCAAATCGTGATCCACCGAGCTTGACTCCAAACGAGTGCTAGATATGACTTTGACGCTCGGGCTTTTGAATCACCATGAAAAGCTCCAAAACACCTTTGTTGAAGCTAATCACCTACTAATATCTTGGTTAAGTATCTGAAACTAAACATCACAAGATTATTAGTAAACATAACTACATGAGTTAATCATCATCAAAACTAGAGTGGAAGACCTCTGGGCCAACAATATATGCATGGATTAAAGATAAGCTTCATAGAAGCTCCCCCTTAACTCATGCATTACAATAAACAAATAGATACTCAATGAAGTGCATAAAACTAAATAAATATATATATGCATAAACAAGGAGATAAACATGCATAAATCAAAAATTCTTCTCCCCAAAAACCTTCTCCCCCTTTTTGTATAAAACAAGAAAATCCTTCTCCCCCTTTTTATTTGTATAAAACATGCATATATAAATCATCAAATATTTCTCCCCCTTTTTGTCAATTCACCAACAAAGGGACAAAAACGAATCAAACAATAAAGATATATGCGATATACATTCATGAAGAAGAGAGATGTGAAGTTAGCTCCCCCTGCATACATGCATTACATGAAGAAGGGATGACAAGACCCTAACTCACATAAAACATAATATACAATGTGTAAGCGGAGATGTTAAGCTCCCCCTACACACGTGTACCACATAAAGAAGAGATGTCAAGCTCCTCAATATAAGATACACTCAATATGAATTTATATATAGAAGAGATGTTAAGCTCCCCTTGCATATAGGCAATTCATATCAAAAAAAAATTTGAAATCACTTTAAAACAAATTTTTTCTTAAGTCAACAAAACAAATTTTGAGATACCATTTGTAAATAAACAGAATTTTAAGATACCAATGAAAGTAAAACATTTTGTATTTTTGATGCCAATTGAAATATATTGTAAATTTTGATACCAAATAAAATGTCAATTGAAATACCAATTGAAAACTAGTTACCATGAAAACAATGCATAAGCTTAAAAAGATACTAATTTATTTTTAATTTTAAGTCAAGCTTAGCATAAACATAATTTGTGCTTTAAACATGTAATCAAGCACAATCAAAACTTTTGTGTGTGTGAAAAAGAAAATGCCAATTGAAATTGATATTATTTGAGATATTGAAACATACATATATAGAAAACAAATATGAGTATACAAAAATAGAATTCCATGATGAACATGTGTATAATTTATAACTATCCACCCTATTCATGCACATGATAAAAGATATTCAAGTTTGAGCATATAAGGCATGGTCGCCCATCCAACCGCCCTTAAAGGGTAGAAGTTTTCAAAAATAAGATTTGAAAATAGTTGTATTTTAAAAACACTTCCAAATGAAAAATAAATAACTAGTTTAAAGTAATTTTTGAAAAACTAGTTAAAGATCCTTCAAAACATGAAACAAATCATATGTATCTCATGAAACATCCAAATACACAAGAGTTGACACTCGAAATCTATAAAGCTCAAAAGTTCTCATGAAAACAATGTCATGAGTAAACAAATGAAGTGTGAGTGCACAAGAATCATGTAAATAACATTTTCATGAAAATGATCAATAAAGCTCAAAATAAACATGAATATCTTTTATCAAAAGCATGGAAATGTATTTTTCATTAAAATCAAACTTCAAGGTATATATATGTTTTATCCAAAATTAAAAATATACATAAATATCCTAAACACAAAAGAGTCTATAATAGAATTTGCATGAAGGCAAGAGACTCAAGGGTATACATGTATATTTATTAGTTTTAGACAAGAATAATCAGTGGCGGACCCATAGGTTGGCTGGGCCGGACTACAGCCCGGCCCAGTTTTTCATATATTGCCTTCAATTTTTTCCCCCATATATTGTCTTAAATTTCTTTTTATTTTGGTTTTCTTTTGACAAATTTATTTCTACTTTTACTCCTGATTTAGTAGAGAATATTGTTTTACTATTTTGACAAATTCATATAATTCATAAGCACAAGTTGTAGCTCGCCCCAAAATTTTTTCATGATTCTGCCTCTGAGAATAACATATACATGAAGCAAAATATGCATAAAAATAGGGGAAAACAAGTGTAAATGAAATAATCATCAAAACTAGGTTATACATGTACATGAAATGAGTACAAATGGGCAATGAAGCATAAAAATATAAAAAATCAAGTGTTACTCACTACTTGTACAAGTATATATGCAAGTTTTAATGAAAACTACAACTAAACAAGTATTCACCACATAAAGCACAAAATCAAAACATGCTAAAAATATTTATACAAAAGTATGTAAACCAAATGGGAGTTTAGAGATAGCAAACCATATGCACTATTCTCTAAGCCTCCAAAACATGGTGGTCCTCCCACCAAACTTCCTTGATAGTGGTGCATCAATTTTGTATATCTATCTAGCCCATGCATCCACCACCAAGGCACCAATTCCCTCACGTCATGTGAGAGCCCACACCTACATCAAACACAAGAGGTGAGGAGTCTGGTACCCATTTTCTTTTGGGTCCACAGGGGTTAGCATTCGGAACCCAAACATTTTTATTAGCAAAATTAATATGATTTATCTTATCAAAATAAAACTTTGCTAAATGGCCTTTGCGGTCACAATGTGTACACTTGTACACTCTAGCATGCACATGAGAGTGAGTGTGATCATGATGTGCAAAGTGTGCAAATATATGCCATGGGTGATGTGCATGAACATGTGAAGCTTGTTTCTTTTGAAACAAGGTTTCCAATTTATTATGATTAAATGCACAATTGCTCAAAGTTGAGCTCAAACAATTTATCTTATTTTTCAAAAATTGAATCTCATTTTTATCAATGGTAGCATGAAGAGCATGACAAATATGAGAATCAACAATCCTTTTCTTTTTAGAAATATTTTCTTTTTTCTTTTGAAACAATTTTTCTTTTTAAAAGTTGTTTTCTTCCAAAGCAATTTCTTTTTCTTTTTTCAAAGTGGTTTTATTTTTCAAAGAATTATTTCCTTCACAAATATCATTTAATTTAGAAAACAAGGAAATATTCTCCTTTTTCAAAGATTCATTTTCTTTAGAAATGTTTTCCAATTTATTTTGAAAAGAATCTTTTTCTTTTGAAATGGACTCATATTTATTTTTCAATCTTTTATGGTCCTTTTTAAGCAAATCATATTTTTCAAGAAGTTGTTGACAAAATGAAGCAAGCTCATCATAAGACTTGTCAACATCCTCATCAAACTCGGATTCAGAATTTACCTCAAGGGGGTTATCCCCTTGGACCATGTAGCACAAGTTGGAAGCATCACTTCCATCATTCGAGTAACTCCTCGCATAGTATTGCTTTTGCTCACCAAGGGAGACTATAGTGTTCTATGCTACAAAAACTGAATCAAAATTAGCAACCGTAGATAAATATTCATCATTTAGGGTACTCTTTAAAGCATGAAGGGCTTTTGCATTAGCCTCAAGATTTTTGCCATTTAAACAATATGAATTTTTAATAGTAGCAAAATAAATATGAATACCTAGGATTTTGAGGTACATAGATATCTTAACTTTCCAAGTTTGGGTGTTAAGAATATCAAACATGGGAGGTGACATGAAGTCTATGTCTGTGTGTGTACAAATATTGTGATTAGCTAAAAATGAGGATCTTTAACTCTAGGTTGTTAGACCCAAATCAAGAGCACCAAGGTCTGATACCAATTGAAATCACCTAGAGGGGGGTGAATAGGTGACTAACTAATCTAATAATGAATTAATGTGGAATAAAAACTATTTAAGCAAACTAAAAACTATTAAGTTAAACACACCAAGTATAACACAAGAGTGTAGCCGAATTCCCGGTGAAGGGCTCTGGACTATCTTCTCGAGATTCCTCTAGATAAGAGTTGAGGTGCAGCTATGGCTCTCTTGGTTGAATACAAGTGTGAGCAAATAATCCCAAGCATGTATCAATAGAGCGCAAATATATCAAGCATATAAAAAAGATAAACAATATGAGCATGCAAGATATAAATACAAGTGAGAGATAGAGAGAGCAATCGCAAGCACAGGAGATTTGTTTCGAGGTTCGAGCACCCTTGCTTTACATCCCCGCCTTCAACACTATGAATGATTTTCACTAGAATCGATCCCACTGGATCACTCGGTGTCGCAACACCTACAAGGAGTTCACACTAGAACTCTTGGACTCACTAGTCCCCTCATTTGTTCCCGCAAGAACAAACACACGCAAGCACACTAGCTTGCCGAGGCCGCACCTCTACACCGAGCTCCCACAAGAACTCGAAACACCACGAAATCGCAAGTTCGCCTCCTCAAATACAAGATGAAAAACTTGGTGATCTAAACACTTTGATCACCTAAAAACACTCTCACAATAACTCTCCTATAGGATTGATATAGTAATGGAAAGCTCAAGTATGTGTGAGAAACACTAGATAGAATTGTGATGAAAAACTCAAGAAATCTCTTTTGCAAAACACTCTTGAAAAACTCTCCTTTTGATATGGAAGTATTTGGCTCTAAAACAAGTGGAGATAAACACTTAGATAGGTAGGAAAAACTAGCTTGAAAACCCACTTCAAATCTTATGGAAAACAGCCCAAAACAGCCCCAATTTATAGGCCTAAAAAATATAGCCGTTGGGGGTCCAACTCAACAGAAAACTCTGCTGTCGGTCACCGCCCGGTCGACCGCCAACGGTCGGATTTTCGACCGTTGGGAAAAGCGGTCGACTGGACGGTCGACCGAAAACTGGGCTATGACCTAGCGGTCGACCGCCCCGTCGACCGGAGCCATTTACAGAGAGTAGAAGCTCTTTGGCGGTCGACCATGCGGTCGACCGGCCCTTGGCTGTGCACGTTTGTGCACATCGGTCGACCGGAGCGGTCGACTGACTTCTGTCTCGGTCGACTGGCAGAAAGCCAGATCCAACATTTTTAGGGATGAAAATTTGGTCTTTTTACCTTCAATAAAATCCCATAAATACTTATAAATTCTATAAAAATAAGTTCATTAATATACTTTGATATACAAACATGTTTGATTAAAAATCAAAACACATTACAACCATTTTGAACTTTTTTTGTAATATAGAAATTTTGGCTTAAACAAAAATCTGTATTTTTCAAAAACAATCTCCAAATTGAAAAATGATTTTTCCAAAACATCTCCAAATACTAAAACAAGATATTTTAAACACTTTTAAAGCTTAGTGTGTATGGATATGATCCACTACACATATATGATGAAATATCTATATTTTTGACAATAAGCTCTAAAATAAGTTTTGATATAACACATGTATATTTTGAAGCTTAAAACCAAACCAGTATTTTCTATAACAAAAACTCTTTTATGAAAACGCATATAAATCTTGTGTGTGAGTGTATATGAACTTGAGCAATCCACCAACTAATCTATCCTTTACATTTTATTTTAAAATAAAAAATCTTATCACTTACAAAACCCGACAGAAGTCTTCTTGAAAATCTTCTTCTCCTTCTTGACTTGGTCCAAACCTTGATCCAGAGCTAGTCTCCTCTTGAGTACTTGATGCGATCTTGATGCGCGAGCTCTTGAATCAACATGTACTAGCTCTAAAACTTGACTTTAAATCCTTTGTTGAAGCTAAACACCAACTAAAATCTTGATCAAATATCTGAGACTAATTAAACACAACATCATTAGAACTATAACTACATGAGTTAATCATCATCAAAACTAGAGCAATGGGCCTTCGGGCCAACATTTTTACTGCTAGAAGAGGAGATCGTTTCAAGGTCTGGACGAGGGATCAGACATCTTTCTTCTAGGGCAGTGCTTCTACACGACTACGTCACCCCACGCCAGCAAATTTAATTATTCTTTTAATTACTTTATGTTAGTTGCATGCTTAGAAAAAGTATTTAATTTGATTAAAATATTTATGCTTTCATTTGTTGCATGTTTAAAAGTTTAAAACTTTAAAAATATTGTTACATATCCTACAATTTATAAATTTATTGAAATCTAATTAGAAAAAAGAGTTTGTTATAAATTTAATATTTTTAAATTTAAATTTCATAATTCTAGTCCTACTTAATAGTATATTTCAACTTTTAAGTCATGGACATTTTAATCACATCAAATGATATTTGCATTACTCTTTAGTAATCTACATTTGTGCTATTATAATTTTTAAATTATTCTAAATAATAAATTCACTCTTATTGTTAAATATTTGATTTTTAAATATTTTATCTTTTTTAGTTACATTTTCTTTTTGTTTCGTTAGCTTTTATATGATAAAGAAGCAAAGAGAAAATTAGAAAAAAAAAAAGTAGGAAAAAATTAAAGCATAAAATGGTACACTAGGATCTGAATCAAGGTTGTGGATAAAAAAAAAAGCAAATAAACACTAACTATCCTACATTTTTTTTTCGTATTTTTAATCATTATATATTTTATCGTGTATACAACACCGAAACTCAAGAGTAAAGGCTTATTCTCTTTTTTTTGTTTGGTTGTTGGGGGTGGCCTAGCTCAGCCAATGATTGCGACGGCCTAATTATATCAAAGCAGATTATTTGGTTTGTTGTTTAAAATCTTAATGGCAATTGTCGGTCTAAAATTGCATTGAAGCAGACTATTTGATTCGTTGCTTGAAACTCTAGCCATTTTTTAGGTAACCCTTCAAGACTTTTCTGCAGAGAAAAAAATATGAGATGACTCTTCTATTGCTACTGTTTGTATTATTTGTATCATTATAAATATTTGTTATGCATATTTTTCTATTTATATTGTTTTTATTATTATCTGTATCATAATAAATAGTTGTTACAATACAATACAATACAATACAATACAATACAATACAATACAATACAATGATGACAATGATAATAGAAGTAGAGGTTATGCTTTTGACCTAAGCTCGATCGGACAATTTTTTGAGAATGTTGGGATTTCTTCAGCAAAATCCTCTCTAGGATCTAGTTAAGTCCTAATTCGGAAGGTCTAACTAAAATGTATTGGCTAATAAAATTGAAATTCAATTTGACCCATAAAAGAAAACCTCTAATGGAGTCACGAGTCTAATATTATTTAGACCTATATTAATCACCTCTCTAATAGTAATCTTATACTTTTTTCCCCAATCAAACTCATTAATTCATCTTAATTAGGCAAAGATTCTCATTTCAAATGGATGTGGGACATATATTCTGACGATAATTATAAACCAACCGTTCCTATTGATCACATCATGTCGCATACTACAAATGTCGTTCTCTCCACCATCACCAACATTGTTGTTCCTTTTATCATTGTTCTTGCAACACAAGATTAGTTTGGAAAAAATATGCTTAGAAATGTGGCGTTCACATAATTTTTTTAATGTATCAAATACAAAAACACTAATTGTTAGGAACATTTGTATTAAACCATACATGAGAATGCAATAAAAATGTTTATCATTTTTTTTTCCCGAGATTAAGATTACTTCATAAGAGAAGGAAAACGACAAAAGAGAAGAAAGAAGAGAGAGCCCTCCCACAACGAGAGAAAAAAGGAACTTTTATAAAGAAATAAATGACTCTCGTTTTAAGAAATCTTATACTTGAAAATTAGATTTCAAGACGAGATGTCAAATAATAATGTTATGTTTGTCCGTTTGAAAATTGAACTGAAATTTCTTCTTTAAGGGACTGTTTGGATCGTTCAAGGAAATTAGGGGGAAAAAATTTGTCAGGGTGTCGCTTTCTCGCGGAAACATGTACAAAAAGATTCACACACGTTACTTTCTGCGTGATTTCACGCAAAAGCGTGAGGAAATCTCTGGGTGAGATTTTGCTGGGCCACGTCAACAAAATGTGAGTACCTCTGCATAATGATGAAATTTTTTTTTAGCTCGTCACACCAAATGACAATTTTAAAAATACTGATGTGATGTAGAGATGAATGTCAGATTTTCAGAAAGGGTTTCTTCGATCCAAACAAGACCCTAGTTGAAAAGATACTTAAAATTGAAAAATTCTAAACAAAGGTTCGAGCAGTGGTCAAAAGTTTAACAGTGATTTTCCAACCGACGACGACGAGGCCATCCACCATCCTCTTATCAAGGCCGAAAACATTTTTGCATCAAAAGGTTAAAAAACAAGAAAAACCCCGACCTGACCTGACCCGACCCGACCCCGACAGAACACTTCAAGCGCCGCTGCAAAAGCAGGCTGCGTGGCCCACAGAGCAATTACAAATTTGCCCCCTCATCCCGCCGCTTTGAGAGACCGACCCGAACCCAATAAGAAAAGCAAAAAACCCTCCGGGCCCGGCATTTTGATATAAATCCCACCCTATCTCCTACCTTTATCCCTCTCTTTTCCTCATTTCTAATCGCCCGCTCTCTCTCTCTCTAGGGTTTTTCTCTCTCTCCTCCTCTCTCTCAAGTCTCAACAGAGGAGAAACAGCGGCGGCTAGGGTTCTGAGAGAAAAAAATCAGGGCGGCATGGGCGAGAACAAGCAGCAGGATTCTCTCAACCTCGCCGATCTCGGCGCTGCTGTTCCCTCCATCACCTCCGGTATCTCTCTATCTCTCCTCTTCTCCCTTCTCTTGCCATTTGTTGATCGATTTCGTTGGTTGTACTGAGATTTTCTGTGATCGATTTGCAGGGCTGAGCGCCGAGGATAGAGCTGGACTTGTTAGCGCTCTAAAGGTGTGTGGTTTTTTGGTGGTTTGGTTTAAATTGGGGGCTAGGATTTTAGGAGGTTTTGTGTTTTTATGAGTGGTTTTTTTTGGTTTTGGGATGTAGAATAAGCTGCAGAGCCTGGCGGGGCAGCACTCCGACGTGTTGGAGTCACTCAATCCCAAAGTCAGGAAGCGGGTCGAGTTCCTGAGGGAGATCCAGGTCTGTTATTTGTGCTTTTTGTGCTTAATTTATCGATTTGGTTTATTTTAGCTGTTTTTTGGGTTCAAGGTTGCCATCTATCAAACAAAATTGGTGATTTCAATGTTTGTTTCATTTTGTAAAACAGAAGGTAAGGGATCCTTCATTTATATGTCATGTGATCAAAGTTTATTATATTCGCACAGTAATGGCTTTGCATTTGCCACCGTCAATATATGAAATGTCCATTTGTAAATGAAAATGATGAATGACTTGTTTAATTCTTTTGGACTTGAGTTGTGAAAATTCGGATTGAGACTTTTAACTTTCTTCTTTTAGGTTACTGAAGATGAAAATACTAATATCATATTTTTGTCGGAATGCTAGTGTTGGTGTTCTAACAGGCTTTTATTAAGCAAGGTGGGTTAGTTGTGTTCTTGGATAGAAGGAAGTTTATATAGGTTGCTTCAAGGTTCTAAATATCGGATATCGGGATCGTATTGGATGGGGGTTTTTCATATCGGATATTGGATATCCGATATCGGGGGAGATATTGGGGATACGCGCGCATATCGGGGATACGCGTGCATATCGGGCGTTCATATCAGACACTATATATAATGAAATATTGATAACTAAAAGTTGGTTTAGAGTCATAGATATCCTCTACCTAATAAAAATGATGTAATATGCTTGCAAAGACATAAGAAAACAATGTACATTTGCACGCAGTCGTGCAATAAATAAGTTATTTCATATCGGGCGATATATCGGGCGATTTATCGGCCAATATCGGGCGATTTAAATTGCCCGATATTTCAAATATCGGCCGTTTTTTGCTGCAAATGAGATATGGTGAACAATTTTCCCATATCGTATCAGCAGCAGGCAAAAAAGGAGGTATCAGACGATATCTCGGCCGACTCGGTCGATATTTAAAACAGGGGGTTGCTTTCAAATAACTTGATGAAGTTAAAAGTTCCTAGACGGTGCACAACAGAGGATCCAAGACTAAGATGAATAAAACTAATTTTATATCGCGGAGAAGTCATAGGAGATTTGTAGAGCTAGATTGTGTGTGTCTTCTCTTTTAGTGTGAAAGAGACTCTTTGATTTGGTGCCTTTAGTGTTCCATATAATAATTAAATATAACAGTGTTTATCTTTAAGCAACTATACAAATGACCTTTCTTAAAAATCCACTTCCTTTAGTTGAGAAATGTGTTTAGCACCAAATTTTATTATAATCTGATGAGTTAACTCCCATCTAAGGTTAAGTAGTAGCTGACGAGTTTGGATAGAAGAACTTCTATTGACTCCCTGCTTTTGTCAGAATGCCTTTTTTTCATTCGATGAATTGGAACTAGAGAGGTCTCCTCCTTCCTATCATGATCTGGGGCGAGAGATTCGATGTCTTGTCTGCTCCGATCCCCACACATAGGAAACAATGGTAGAAAAAGTTGATCAAAAGTGAATACAACACTATTTGGGCTTTTTGAGACATGAGTGAAGCTGCATGTTTGAGTTTATTTGAGAAATTAATGCAGCCTTTGCAACTTCTAGAGAAATTTTCAAATGGTCTTTTACTTGTTAAAAATTTGAAATATAGTAAGTTCCACTTATTTGTTGATCTAAATGTGTGAATGGAATCAATGGATGTATGCCTAAAATATATCTTGGGTGGGGTTACACACAACGGCATCCTGCTGGCGTTTGAATGGGGATGGACCTTTTTATACTTAAGTTGGTATAAGTTTAGAGAAATAACTAAGGAGGCCGGTATTACTATTTTTATTGCCCTCCTTTTGCTGCTGATATTTGTCTCATTTGATGTTTCTATTGTGCACAGTTTCTCACTTTCCCCGACTGTATTTCTTAAAATATTCTTTTGTAATCTTGTCTTTGACCTGCAAAGTATTTAGATTCATCTCTTCTAGAAGTTTGGCAACAGTTGATTTTCATCATTTAAGGCTCCCTGGAAGTTTAGAGTTTGAGTATCATCTTCAATGATTTTCATCATGATGTGAAGTCATTGGACTCGTTGTGTCATGAATTCATCCTCATTCCTGGTCTTGTTTGTTTTCCTGAGTTCCAACTTCTGTGTAGACTCAGCTTGAGATGTTTTTTAGGCATTCAGAGGATTTCAAGTTTGATTTTGATTTGACACAAATAAACCATTAGGAACATCTCATTGTAAAAGGAATTTTTTTATTGCCCAGAAGAAAGCACTAAGAAAGGCAGTCATATAGAAATCTTTAAAGGCAAGAGTTGATTTTGCTACTCTGTGGATGGAAGTGCGGAGTTGGTAGACAAAGAGAAGAATATGCGTAGGAAATCAAATTTCAATAACTAAGTCAATGGATAATTAGGTGCATATTTCTTTGCTAATATTTCTTTGCTATATAATGTTAAATGCTAGATGGTTCTTGTGAGACTGATTTGACATGGCGAGCAAAGTTCAGTACAGTTGGCCGAGTTTTTTGGTTTGAAGAGTCCTCATATTGTGCGGGTGCAATTTGCTTCCTTTTTTATTCTTGATATTGGTTATTGGATGTGATTACTTTTCAGTTCTCACATATTGTAATTCAATCACATTTAATTTCTATGTTGTGTTACTTCTAATGTTCTTCCAAACAGACACATATCCCATGGTCTAGTGTTGCCAAGATACTTCAATGAAGATTTTTTGATGTGTTACACTTTGTCTTGGACACTTGAGAACTTTTCTTGGACACTAAACCGACATTTTAAGTAATAAAACTGTGCATGGCAATTTCATTGTAATTTTGAAGCTTTTGTCTGCAAGAAACTAGAACTTATTTTGTATAAACAAGAATCTAAAATCATTGTGCTGAACTCAGATTGATTTTTCTGCTTGATTTCTATTATATGAGTAACGATCTACATGTATGCACATCTATGAATTATAGTTGTGCCCCCTGGTCAGATTCTTTGGAGGTTCTTGTGTCGAACAATTTAAGAGCACCTGGACACTTGCAGAAGGCTGTTCCACATGGTTGGTTATTGTGCTGGATATAGATATTCAGCTTTCATTGGAGTTTTAGGCCTAAGTGCTTCTGATTATAGAAAGAATGAGTGGACAAGGAACTTATCAGAACTAATTTAATCTCTGAACTATTTTTTTATATCATATTTAATGCCATAGTCAGGATTGACATACTGTTATATTTCATTTGTTGTTATATCAATATCTGAGTTTTTTTCTTGTTGTTTTCTTTACCAGAGTCAACATGATGAGCTTGAGGCAAAATTTTTTGAGGAAAGAGCAGCACTTGAAGCTAAATACCAGAAGCTTTACGAACCACTGTATACAAAGGTATTCTATTTATTTATGATGGCCTGATGGTGTATAAAGTTACAGGACTCATTCTAATGCCATAGTCACATGCAGTATTAGATGCTTTAAGAAATTTAGGTGTTAGGTTCCCAAAATGTTTATGGGAATGCTTAGCTGCTTGAGTTTTGGCTTTCTTAAAAACTGACACTATCTTACTGGTCATATTACAAAATTATTATTTTCGGGCTGTCTTCTTATGGTCCTTTGGTTGAAATTGTACAGAGATACGAAATTGTGAATGGTGTAGTTGAAGTTGAGAGTGTTGCAAAAGAAAGCAATGAAGCCTGCACAGAGGATAAAGCCAGTGAAGCCACTGAAGGTTATTACCAAATTTTCTGAATTAATATTAGAGAACCTTCTTGCTATGTGCCAAATGCTAAATGTTTTATTTTTCAGAAAAAGGCGTGCCGGGTTTCTGGCTCACTGCCATGAATACCAATGAAGTGCTCTGTGAGGAGGTTAGCAAAGATCAACAGATTGTTTTATTAATTTTTATTTAGTACTCTTTATTAATGATTTTCTTGATTCAGATCCAAGAGCGGGATGAAGAGGCTCTGAAGTTCCTAAAAGATATTAAGTGGTCCAAGATTGATAACCCAAAGGGTTTCAAACTTGATTTCTACTTTGATTCTAATCCCTATTTCAAGAATTCTGTCTTGACAAAAACATATCACATGATCGATGATGATGATGAACCAATTCTAGAGAAGGCAATCGGGTACTTTTTCCTATTATTTGCATCATCAGTTTTTTTTTAGTGTTCTGTATGCATAAGAGTGTTGTCTGGCTTTTGCTGTAGGACTGAGATTGAATGGCTCCCAGGGAAATGCTTGACTCAGAAGATTTTGAAAAAGAAGCCTAAGAAAGGCTCAAAGAATAACAAGCCCATAACCAAAACTGAAAACTGTGAGAGCTTTTTCAACTTTTTCAATCCCCCACAAGTCCCAGAGGACGATGAAGATATTGATGAAGATACTGTAAGCTGTTACCACCACGTACCTGAGTACCTCAGAAAATTATAAGAAACAAAAATGTGAATGTAATCCTTTATGCCTAAAGTTCTACTGCTATTTCATTGGGCAGGCTGAAGAGCTGCAAAATCAGATGGAGCAAGATTATGATGTTGGGTAAGTCCCTAGTTCCGCTTAGTCTCTTACAAGTCACTGAAGCTTTCCCGTTAATAGAGTTTGAATGCTGCCTATTGGATATGTTTGTTGAGAAGGAATGATTTGGAGCTATTGGATGTTTATAACCAGTTTGTTATCTTTGGACTGACTGTTTTTGGGTTCCATTGGACGTGATTGCTCTTCTTGTTAATGTGGTTGCTGTTTTGCAGTTTTCTTGTGGTATAATGCAAGCTTGCTTACCGTTGTGTTGCAGGTCCACTATTCGGGATAAGATTATCCCACATGCTGTTTCATGGTTTACTGGGGAGGCTGTTCAAGGTGATAATTTCCAAGACCTTGTAGATGACGAAGAAGGTGAGGATGATGAAGATGGTGAAGATGACGAAGAGGATGAGGATGAAGAAGAAGAGGATGAGGATGAGGACGATGATGAAGAGGAAAGCAAGCCAAAAAAGAAGGTACGGGTCTAAACTCGTTTAAATTTTCTGCTTATGTGTTGGTATTTGCAGTTCAATGACAGATGCTGATGTTTGCTTTTCTTTGTGATTGTTGAAAGCAGTCGGTGACTGGTCAGAAGGTGCGAACTCAAACCGTTCAATCATCATTTAAAAACCATTTACTTTGTTGAATTTTGTTGAGTTTTGATCTGCATGCTAAACTAATTGCATATTCAACAACTGCAGAAAGGTGGTGCTGGAGATGGAGTGGATCGCCCTGCTGAGTGCAAGCAGCAATAGATTGTTGAAGGAACGAAAAAACATCCTGTGGAACTGCCATGAGTATCGCGAGTAGGTTTGCTGGAATGTTGTTGAAGGATTGAGGGAGACCACTCCTCTTTGCAAATATTGATCCTATTCTAGTTTTGCGATGTCTTTTGGTTTGTTTGGGGAACTATACTTGTGTTTGTTTTTCTTAATCAGTCATCATTAGTAATATAGATAGTTAATTAGTTCCATATGTTAATTTGTCTTTTTTTCCACCTGGAAAATGAGAAAAGGTTTTTGGATGCAATTGTGTTGATTTTTAGTGCAAATGTCTGCTGAGAGTCCAAATGTTTTGTAACATTTGGAAATGATTTGATTATATATGATAGAAATATTTTGCCTCCTGTTCGTTCAGGGGGATGAACTCTTACAATGGTGTGTCACGTAATGATATCTTACAAACTGTTTACCTTGAATTCATGGTGATGATTGGTGAGTTCTATTTCCCAAGAAATCGTTGCTTAATCTATCTGTTAAGAATCCTATTAGGATTAAAATTGTGATCAGTTTATATAGGGAGAGCTTTTTTCCTCTGTTATCAATACTTTTTTTTTTCCCCTTAATCAGTGAAAGTTTATTTTTTTATTTTATTCCTGTTAACGAGACTGCTCGCTCACATTGTTTCTTGAATATGTAGTAATGCCATCTATCACAAACCAGTCAATTATTAGAGAGAAAACTCCGTTGGATTAGTGATTAGAATCAAACTGCAAACTAACTACTTATGAAAATAATTTTAGTAGATTAACCAGTCATAAGCTGTAGCTTATAATTAAATCCGCATTACTTGGAGACCAAGCAAGGGATCATTTAGAAGATACGTCGTACCTAGACTCTGGCGCACGTCAGACGAATATTCGGACGAAATTACTAGAAACGGGATATACCAGGAAGCTGCTAGAACCAACGGGGACTCACTGGCAAAAACCAGGGACCTAAGTCCCTGGTATTGCCGCGGAAACACGGCAATTGCCGCGTTTCCGAAGCCCTTTGGTGGGGCCACGCGTCGATTTTCGACGCGTGGCCTTGTCTCGTCTTCCAGAGGCTTCTTTCGCCTATAAATAGCCCTGCATAGGTCCAGAACGAGGCAGTTTTCGTTTTTAGGTTAGGGTTTCTATATTTTAGTGTAGTGTAGGTAGGTGTTCTTCATTTCTTTTATTTTGTTATGTTATTTCATTTTTAGATCTTATAGTAGGGCTGAGAGATTCAGAGAGAGAGAGATAGAGAGGGATTGATGTAATAGATGCTGACAGTTTATGTAAAGGTGCCTTCTTTCTTCTCCAATATAATCTCCTCCATCTTTTACATGTTGCTTGGCTAACTTTTCTTCTTCTCATGGCAATCTAACTACTAACCACTAACCATCTAACCACTTACTTGATAATCTACATGAATCGAGTAGCCTCTATAAGGCCTTGTTCTTGCAAGAGCCATTGATGGCTCATGATGATGGATTCTAACATTCTAACATTCTAACACCTAACCACTAACTTGCTAACTCGCAAATGCTAACTTTATTTCATGCTCACCTCTAACCGGTTTTGATGATTTAACAGTAGCTTGCAACTTGTTATGTGGTATGGATGTATTATTTGAATGTGAAGAACCATCTCATTTGCCATGCTTTGTATCGTCTCTTGAAGCCAAGGATTAGTGATGGCCGAGGATCAAATGTGAGGCAACTATCATTAAGAGGTTAGCATGGTTAGTGGAGCAATTGGTAGTTAGTAGCCATGAGTTTTTATTTTGTCTTGTTTTAAAAAGCAATTCTTTTATCTTTTCATCGGTGTTTTTACCATCCTCTTTGTTCACCCTTGTTTCATTTTTTTTTTTACTACAAGCTTCTTCTTCTTCTCCAATTTGTTTTCCAAACCACTTCTCTTTGGTTTTTCACATCGATGTTTTCATCACTCTCCTCACCTACCACATGCTTGATTTCCTTTTCTTTCCTTTTCTTTTCTTTTTCATTCTTTTAACCTTTAGATTCGATCCGTGAAAAACTGTTAACATAAAACGTGAAAAAAAAACTGTTAATGCTTCTATCGCCTCCCGTCCCTGTAGATTCGATCCGTTGAGCCAGTGCTATAACGGAAGTATCGAGGGTACATTAGCACACATACATATTTTCATTGATTTCATGAATATACACTTTTGAGTGCTAGTTTCCGCTCCGATCAGAATTTTTTCAAAAATTCTGTTCGGAAGGCAGGAGTGTAATAATATTCAGAGAGAGATGGTCTAGAATCAACCTTCTACGCTCGTGAGTGATGCTCAAAAACTCCAAAATGTATTCACAACTTTTCTTTACTCCTTCCAAATCACCATAGTAGTATGAGCTATTACGGGTCGATCCTCAGGGGGAGCTCGCGATGGAAGCTTTACGGTTGAGTTGTGAAGAAAGAAAACGAGAGTTCTTCTATGTTCAAAAGAAACAAAATGACATGGAAAAGTAGAAGAAAAATTCGTTGTGGATTTGTTGTATGAAAAGAAAACAATGGAAAGGAAAGTGAAAAGAACTTGGAAAACTTGACTAGCTTTGAAAGAATACTTGAGAAGGAAAAACCTTGAAAAGATTTTTAGATAGAAGAAACCAAGACTAGCTAACCCTTCTAATTTACTAACTTACTAATCTCATAGGGTGATGCATGCCTCATGTTGATTTATCGGCAAAGGTTTGTCTTGCTTATTTTTGGTCAAATACTTTCCCACGTGGAGGATGAGTGATCTTCTCGGCTTGTCTTGTAGCCTCATTGATTCATTGGCTCCCGAGATAGATTTTCAATGGTGGAATCAAGGAGTGTCACTCAAGAGAATGCTAAGGAAGAAGATACAAGATTCATTAGTCATTCAAAGCCATACTCGAGCTAGCATTGAAGTAAGAAAATTGTACAACAAATAGCATAGTTAGGTGCTCCATCTCCATATTCCATCAAGGCACTTGTTCTAAAGACAAGGCTCTAAATGAGGCTCACATGAATCATATGGAATGAAAACAAGCATTTGCCAAGAATTAAAGTAACTCATCTTCATTGAGGATAATAGAGACTTGAAATTACAAGACACAATAAAGCATCCAATGAATCACATGAATTAGCAATCACCCAAGAGTTAGAAATTAGTAAAGTTAGTGGTTAGCTAGTCATGTTAGAGAGTTAGCTAGACATTGAAATGAAAAGAAAACAACAATTCATGATAAGAAGAAAATGCAATGGAAATTAAAGCTTGAAGAAAGTAAAGCACAAGAAAGTAAAGCACTAGAATTAGCAAAGATGAGAAGATAGATGGATCAATCCTTGCATTCAAGTTGTCACCACTTCAATTACAAGATCTCACACTCACACTCTCTCTCTCTTTGCAGAATTCTAGAAGGAGAAAGAAGATTACAAGAGCACTAAAGGAAGCTAGAGAAAATCCCTACAATTCTCTCAAAAATACAAGCTCTTCTCTCCTATTCTCTCCTCCTCTCTTTGCAGAGGCCCTAAGGGTCTATTTATAGGCTCCAGAGGATGAGGCCCTCAAATCTTGGCCGTAGGATCAAACGCTGGCTCAACGGCCAGATGCTTGCCGCGGATCCGCGGCCAGAGCCGCGTTTCCGTGGCAGAATCTTGGCCGTTGCGCCAACGACTTCTATTGCCGTTCTGTTACAGTCTGTTTGCCACGCTGGATCTTCTAGAAAGCTGGGGATATTCGTGGACGACTCCAGATCTGGGCTTGACTTTGGGCTTTTCCTTTTGGCTCTTTAATTAATCCCATTAATTCCTTGAAAATCCCTTGATTATGGGCCTTCCTCTCCATTAATTGGTGGACCTAAAAAATTAGAGAGAAAAGCAATAAAAACCTCATTTTTATTTACATAAAGCATGATATGGAAGTGGAAAATGATGCAAAAATGAACTACAATCACACCCCCATACCTGTTTTTGCTCCTCCTCGAGCAAAAAGAAAAAGAGAAAAAATCCTAGCTAAATTATTGAACCACTTTTGTTGGTGATACGATTGCACTGAGCGTGTGCAACAAGCCGTTAAACCTCTAGGTTACCCTAGAGGAGGAGTGTTATCTCCTGAGGGTTTTCAGCGGATTGCACTCACAAAATCTAAGAAAAGAAAAAATGTTAGTGAAAAATTTTTGATCCTTATTTTTCAAGAACTTTACTTGATATATAGGTTTCGGGTTACCCTAAACTAGTCATTCTTTTATAAGTGTCTATTTAGAGTTTTGTCTTCAACTTAGGTTAAGTTTCTAAGGAATAGAGCGAAGGCCGGATTTTGCATCAAACCTAGCATATATACATCTATAAATATGAAGGATTTTTCTTAGACTAAAGTTCATTTATTTACTAATATATACAATATTTTTTATTTTATTTATTTATTTATTTATTTATTTATTTACACCTCCTTAGCTTCCTTAGGCTTTCTAATTTACCCATGTAACGAGCCTCTTACCGATGACTCCCAAACCAGTCGGTCTTAGGGCACCAGATGAAGATACATCCCTAAGATTCAAGGACTCGAGTAAATTAGGCCACAAATACTAAGGACTTAACCACCTTTAGGCGTGACTGACTATGCTTCTTAAGACACAGCTAACCAGCTTAATTAGTGGCTAAGTAATTATTTTCTTTATTTATTTATACTTATTGTTATTATTATTTTTTATTATATATATGTAAATAGAATCACTAAGTCTTTGATTAATCCCTCAATATGTTTAATGTATATATCCTAAAGAAAGAATTAAAATCTAGCTATCTTTCTTATCCTTTTTTACTTAACCTAAAAATCCAACAAAACTCCTCTTTTCGACTTATATTAAGAAATCTTAGTTAAGAGTTTTCTTAATCCCTAAAATCAAGTTTGATTCTTTAAAATGGATCAAAAATTCTCTCTCTTTTTTTTATTATTTTTTATGGTTTTTCTAAAAAGAAAATGTAAAATCTAAAGAAAATGAAAAATCTAAAAAGACAAAACCTAAAAAGAAAAATAAAAATCCTAAGTTAGTATCTACCTCCCATACCTATCTCATGCATTGTCCTCAATGCATGAAAGATAAAATATGTATGAAATAGGTAAATGAACAATTTCACCCTCGTCGTCGTTTGGAACAGCAGTGGTGCTGGGTCCAGCCGACTGTGATCGCCGAAGACCGTCCTCAATACGGTCTAATCTAGATGATTGCTCTTCCACTCGTTTCCTCAGCCGAACTTGTCCCCGGAAAATTTTTTTCATGCCTCGCCAAATGGTGGACATGAATGCACGTGAGTCTGTAGAGGGGTCCTGGTGCCAAAATGCGGGCTCATCTTCTTCCTCTAGACTCTCCTCAGAAGAGGACTCCACTGGCACATCCTCGAGCTGGACACTAGGGGTCCAGACCGCATGTAAGCAACTGTTATAGGCACTAGTGGCCCTCTCGCGTGCGACAAACACTCGGTCATATGCATCAAATACAGCGTCCGGTAGGAAAGTCCTACATAGACGTGTAATCAGAATGGCATGTGAATGTTTAGCACCACGGGTGCGTGAGGAGTTGGTAATGATGGAATGGAAGATGGTCTTGTTAAGGCAGACCGTGTGCTGCCTAGTCATAAGGTCGTGAATAATTTACAGCACAGGGCGGTTAAAAGAAGTGGTATGGTCCAGACCCAGAATATTGCGTTGGATCCATCGTCCAACGCAGTGCACATTACGAAAGGTGGTACTGGCCTTGAACCCTCGGTTTTGTTCGGTGCAGCGGGTCCCCATAATGGGCATGTAGTCAATGAGTGGAAGAGGGTCGCTGTGTTGTGAGTAACAAGGGACGTGAGTGAGTTCCTCAAGGAGAGGAAGCGTGATGGAAATGTCACCTAGAGGCATGTGAACCGTGAATTGGTATGTGTCGAAATTGACTGATGCATGATCAATGGAATTGTAAAACAATGTCACTACTGCAGGGCAATAAAATGCATCATGTTCGGAGTTATCATATACAAGCAAATACCAATCCTAAGCACGGATCCTATCAATGAAAATGTGCCCATACCCATTGGTGTCACGAAGAATTCTAGAGTAATCTTTTTTAGCAAACAAAGATGGTGCCATGCTAAAAATATAGATCAACACAATAGATTGGAAGATTAGAAAGCAAACCACCCTCGGAATACGTGAGGGAAAATCAAATCAGATTTGCAGAGGGCACTGGATCAAGAATTAGGACGATCGGGCACCAGATCGGCTTCTAGCAGGGAAAAACGCCTGCAACAGACCTTGGCGGCGCACTAGTAGAGCAAAGACAGCCGCGGAATCGCGGCTCTGGTCGCGTAAACGCGGCAGAAATGCTGAGACTGTGGAGGGAAAAATTTTGAGGGGCGACGCTTGAAGAGGTTATTTCAGATCTGAGATGCATTTGGGGTTTTAGGGGAGAGAGTCAGGGTAGATGAAATTTATAAGGGGGCGGAAAGAGGAGAAGTCCCAATATTACCCTAGGTTAGAGTTGGATATTTACAACCCTATGTTGATTTGAAAAAGGGATTTATGAAGAGGTGAAACTCTTGGTGCCAATTAGCACTAAAGTCCAATTATTTTGAAGTTATTAATTATTATTATTATTATTTTTTTCTTTTGTTTTATTATTTTTATTATTTACAAAAAAGGGTCCCAAAGTGATGCAGGGAAATCAGGGATAATGTACAAATGAGATGGTCACATATAGACTGGGTCACAAAGACCTAGTTCATGAATTTCTTGTGACACAAATTCAGTGGTAAAAAATGGCTTCAAGCGTTGACCGTTCACAGTAAATTTATTGCCATTTTTTGGATCAAGAATCTCAATAGCACCGTGTGAAAAAACTTTTTGCACAACGTATGGCCCTGACCACCTGGATTTCAATTTACCAGGGAAGAGGTGGAGTCTTGAGTTGTACAACAGAACCTTTTGTCCTGAGACAAAAATTTTTCGGTGAATGGATTTATCATGAAAGATCTTGATTCCGTGTTTTGCTATCCGAGCATTGTCATATGCCTCATTTCTTAGCTCTTCTAACTCGGATATTTGTAATTTCCTCAAGGCACCGGCTTTATCCAAATCCAAATTCAGCTGCTTTATAGCCCACATAGCCCGGTGTTCCAACTCCACAAGCAAGTGGCAAGGTTTTTCAAATACAACTCGACATGGAGACTGTAATACCCCTCTCCCGGAATACGTACATAGTTACGTATTCAGTCTTTCGATCGTATTTTCTGATTTACCATCCGTATTTGACCAATTTCAATTCCAAATATCATTTTCCAATATTTTAGATTTTATGTGATTTTCTGGAATTTTCTGGAATTAAAATGAATTTCTTCAAGACCGGTGTCGGCCAGTATCGCTGACCGATTTCCGAATTTTTTATCTTCCAAACTGTTAGGAATTTTTAGAAAGTCCTTTAGACTTTATTGCTTAGAATCATATTTCCTGCTTATACTCTTTTTCTGAGAATTTTATAAATTTATGAAAATTCTTTCGGAGTCGGTAAATAACTGATTCCGGGATTTTTAATAAAAATCTATACAGTATTTCTTCAAACGAATTTCACCATGAGTCTTCAAATATTTTTCTTGATTTTTGGTAAAAATTTCAGACCATTCCGAGATACTTGAATTTCGGACATTTTTTCAAAATTTGCAAAATTCCAATTCCACCTCATTTTCCACCTCATTTCCCACTCACCACTTCACCTAACCCCACTAACTCTCTCTCCTTCCCATGGCCGGCCAAGTGGCAATGGGAGGAACACCTCACCCCCACATTTTTGCAAGAAAACCCTCCACTTCCATCTTAATACCAATCCCTTTACAAAGATTCCAAACTATAAATGCATTTCCTTTGCAAAATTCCCCTTTTTCTCATTTCTTCATCAAGAGAGCTCTCTCAAAATTCCCTTCTTCCTCTTCAACAAACCCTAGCTTCAAGAGAACACCCAACCTCTTCACCTTCACCTCAAAGTCTCTAAGGATTCATCTAGGGCTTCATCAAGGGAGCTCAATTTCAACCATCTCTTCCCAAGGCAACACCAAGGGGAATTCTTCAACCCTAGCTTCAACATCAAGTGTGGATTGGAGCCATCTTCTCTACCTTGGATCAAGACTCAAATCCAACCTATCCTAGTGAGTTTCTTACTCACCAAGACCTAGTTAACACTCCACATGCTTAGGGTAGAGATCCATGTACACCTATAACATAAAAATCCAATTTTTAGGTCATCTAAGCTCAAATCCAACCTCTCATGTCAATATATCACACACCAAAGCTAGGCCCTGTTCTGGTGTACTTGTAGTAGTAGATCAGGTCCTCTAGTGCCACAAAAATCCTATTTTTAGACTGATAGAACCAACCAAGGTGAAATCTGATTTTTCTGCCTTAACAGCAGCAGATTTCAGAGGATCGGTCGACCGGCAGTCGACCGATCACTCTACCGACGTGCACAGCGTGCACAATTTTGAGTTGGCGGTCGACCGGCAGTCGACCGACCACTCGACCGGCTTAGGGAATTAGGGTGGACCAGTCGACCGACAGTCGACCGGCCAAAAACCTGGAGCTCACGCACTTTGTACGGTCGACCGGCAGTCGACCGGCACTCGACCGCCTTTGTAAATCCCAGTCGACCGGAGGTCGACCGCCAGGTCAAATTCTGGGACAGATTTCAGACTCCTTTCTTTTGATTTTTGATACTCCCCTGATATATGTATGATGTTTTAGTCTTGTTCATACTTCATACCTGTACTGCATGACTTGTTACCTGATGGATCTTGCTTTATTAGGCTTCACGACTCATGTTACATATTGCTATTCCATATCATGTTAAATATGAAATATCACCTCCCCTTCATGCTATCACTCAAACACCAAGCATGATATACCCGACCTTTATATAAAATATACCAACTTACATGGGGACAGGGGGAAATATGCGGAATATCGATATGTGTTCGTGTTTACAGTGGTATTAGGTTGTGCACTATATTTTCCGGTCTTACCTGCGGTACTCCAGGGGACCGAGGGGAGTGCTTCCTCCCTTTCCTGTTTACTGTCATGACAAGGGCATACATAAGACCCTCCTGTTAGCCTAGCGGCAGGTTCCGTCTTCAAGCAACGGAACAATACTGGGCCGTGGTCCCGGGCATGCACGGGACCCACTGTAAACATAGTTCGTCGATACAACCGCTGTTTTCAATAACAACCTTGTTTCACTAGGATATGGATCTATGTGCTCTGGGACGCTGGGTCACATAGCTAGATATCACAGTAAGACAAGTAATAATAATAAGACATTAATTGTAGATTTATTGCATATGACCTTATCTTTCTTAGTTTACATCCCTTGTCATGCATTGTTACTTAGTACTATTTCATTATCTCTATTCATGATCCTTGCCACTTGGCTATCTTTTATTTGTTGTATTATGTCTTGACCCTTTGGATTTGCATATTCAGATTCTGAGGCTTGGAACGAAGTGGAGCCTTCCACAGAGGACTTGGCTTACCTAGGAGAGCAGGCTGACCAGCTCTAGATCTATCCTGCCCGACACTTCTTTTTGGTTCACGGATCTCCATCCTTACGTGAGCACTTTTGTATTTTTGATTGTATATCGTTCTTTTTGGACTTGGGTTGTGATAAAGGACACTTGTAAAGTGATTTTGCTTATCATAACTTGTGCAACTTTGTATTTATATTTTGTAAGTTGGCATATGATTATACCACGCTGTGTGTGTTGTACTCTGATACTTGTTGTACTTATGCTTAGCGTATATACGTGGGGGCACCATCTGGCCTACGTATATGCGTTGCAGTGACGTCCCCGTATCTTTGGGATCGGGGCGTTACAGGTTGGTATCAGAGCCTAGGCTCTCAAACCTAAAAGTACAACCAAGTGGCAAATTCTAGTGATTTGCTAATGCCAACTACAATGTACAAAGTTATAAAGTCCTTCTTGATTCCTTCGTTGATCAATTCCTTCGTATCCTAAACTCCTTTCCCTTGTTTCCAATTCCAGATCTTATCCCTTTCGGTATGGAGAGACGTTCGGGTCGCAACAATGTCGGGCAAGTACCGAATGGACCCTTAGGAGGAGAGGGTGCTGATGTCCTGAGGATCATTCAGACTATGCTGGGAAACCAGCAACAGCAGATGGAGAATCAGCATCAGCAGACTGAGCTCCTCAGGCAGGAGTTGGCAGCCCCGAAGGAGCAGAAGCCGGGGAACGTGTCAGACTTCCGGCGGCTGCAACCGGCCGTATTCACGGGAGTCGAGAGACCATTGGAGGCTGAACAGTGGTTGACAGACACCACCGATCTGCTGAACGCCGCCAGGGTGCCTAAGGAGAACCAAGTGGAGGTTGCAAAGATCCAGCTGAAGGACATAGCCAGGACTTGGTGGCTTGCAGAGGAGGCTCGCTTGAAGAAGCCTATCTCTTGGGATACGTTCTCCAAGAGCTTTTATAGCAGGTTCTTTCCCGCCTCTGCTCAGAAAGATATGGAGGAGCAATTCATCAGGCTTCAACAGGGGAACAGATCCGTGGATGAGTATGCTGCAGAATTCCTCAGGCTGAGTCGCTTTGCCCCTTACATGGTGTCAGATGAAGAGAAGAGGGCAAGCAGATTTCAGCAGGGTTTACAGATGGAGATCCAGATGTTTCTGATGCCCCAGCAGCTGAAGACCTATGCTGAGGTTCTCACCATCGCTCGAGAGGTGGAGCGTGGGTTTCAGAAGAAGCAAGAGAACCAGGCCATGAAGAGGCCGTTTGTGCCGGTGGGCAGAGGAGGACCATCCAGAGCAGCGAAGGTCCAGGCCAGGCAACCATTCAGGGCAGTTCCTTACCAGGTGGCTCGACCAGGTCTTATCTGCAATTTCTGCCAGAAGCCAGGACACTCTCAGCAGAATTGCCGGAGGGCAAACGGATTGTGCTTGGTATGTGGAGCACGAGACCATGCCGTGGAGACCTGCCCACACAGGAGGTGTTGACTGATATTTCCTGCACACAAAAATAAGGATATTAGATTTTGGAAATAATAGTGTGAGGTTCTCAGTTCTAATCCGCGGTAGCAGGGCTATGCGGGTCGTGATCCTCAAGGAGGGACTGCGATGGAAGCGTTAAGCAAGTTTCTCTAAAAATTTATCTTTTTTTAGTTATTTTGTTAGTCACGATGGTATTTACAATGAAAAGTGGTATTTACAATGAGTTGTGGGAAAGAATTGTGGAAGATGTGGATTTAATCTACAAAAAAGAAAAGAAAAGAAAAGGAAAGAAAACTTATCTCTTTAGTCTGCTTGCCGTTTGAACCGTTGCGATGATTTCCCTTTTCTTGGAAGGTGTACAAGCACGGCTTATGGGATCGTCCGCCTTCTTAATCTACTCTACGAAATGAAAAACAAGCTATGAAGACCTGTTCATCGCCATTGGGCCGTCAAGGTTCCTTCTTCGGCTAGGTATTCTCGAAGCAGTTGGATCTCATGGTGGGCAAGACATTAGAGAACCAATAGAAGAAAGTAGATACAAGATTAAAATAAGAATAAAAGAAACTAGAATAATACAAGAATAAAATAAAACAAGCCTTGATTCGATTATTAAACAATGGTGAAAAAATAACACTTACACCGACTGTCACCATCAGTACAAGCAGATCCCTTCCTCCATGAATACATCATCTCCTCTCAGCTTTTACAAAAAGAAAAATAAAAAATATACAAAGGTGGAAAGAAAACCTAAAAACCCTAACTTTGGCCCTTGGCTCTTCTCTGGACTGTGTACTCTCTGTGTTGCATCTGCAGGGATATTTATAGGTGTTGGAAGATGTAGAGTCCTAGTACAACTCTCCCAAAAAGATCTTATCTCCAGAAATTCAAATCTGTCCTGCAACTTCTTATCATGTTGATCGCCGAAATCAGCTTATCTACGGATTGAATTGGAAAGTTTGATCAACATAAGAGTTGTAGGTCTTCAAGTCTTCTTTCTGGAGCATCTTGAATCATCGGATTTGCATAACTGTAGCAAAAGTTATGATTTAAACACTAAAACGTGTACAGTCTGAATCCGAATTCTTTGAATTTTTATCTTTGCACTCTCTTTGGCTTTTATCCTCATCCTGCAAGAGTTTAGGGTTGGGTAGAATTCTATCCTTCCCTCATCTTTAATAATTGCAACTTTAGCCCTTGCATAATTGCACTTTGACAATTGATATTTGCATTTTGACTCTTGGGCTTCAAATATGGGCTTTTGGGCTTCATTAAGCTTTATTTATTATTAAAATAATAATTCGAGGCCTGCACACAATAAATAACAAAATATTAATAATTGTGCAGAATTAAATGAATAAATATGAAAATGTGATGGTAAATATGATGATAAAAATGCATTTTTGACTACCAATCACACCCCCACACTTATCTTTTTGCTCGTCCTCGAGTAAAAACAAAGAAAAAGAAAAAGTTAATCTAACCTAACTCACTTTCGTAGGAATCACGATTGCACTTAGCACGTGCAACAAGCCGTTAAACCCCTAGGTTACCCTAGAGGACGAGTGTTGTCTCGTGAGGGTTTTCAGCGGATTGCACCCACAAAATCCATAAAAAGGAAAATATTTGAATTATTATTGAAGAGACTAAGTAGTCTATAAGTTTTAGGATCCTCATTTTTATTCATTCTTCAGACTTAGTCTTTATAAAGTAAATTGTTATCCATTTTAGGTAAGGATTAAAATTGAATTTCTAATATAGTCTTTTTCGTTACCAAAAGTCATACGCACCCTTGTGAATCTAGGAATTCCTTAACTTGGACTCTCATGCCTCTTTATTATTTTTATAACATCATCTAATTTTCTTTCGTGTAAGTATCAAGGCTTCTTGAGGCCCTCATACCTAACTAATTGACTATTAGATGTGTTAATATATATATATATATATATATTTTTTTTTGGCATGTATAACTCATCTAATTTTCTTTCGTATAAGTATCAAGGCTTCTTGAGGCCCTAATACCTAACTAATTGATTATTAGATGTGTTAGTACATATAAGTAATTTTTCCTTAGTTCCCTCGGACTTTCTAATCCACCCATGTAGCGAACTTAAAGTCGGTGACTCCCAAACCGGTCGGTCTTAGGGCACCAGGTGAGAAAACACCCCGCGGACTCAAATTCAAGTGAACTAGGCCACAAAACTAAGGTATTATTTTTTTTTATTTTTATTTTTTCATTCACCTTTAGGCGTGAATACTTATGCTTCTTGAGGCACATGTATCCAGCTTTATTAGTGATTTTTTTTTTCTTTTTTTTTTTTTATATATGAGGCACAAGGGTCTTTGTCTTAGAATCCTAGATATGCATTAGGTATGCAATATTCATTAAGGTAAAAATCAAGACTAATTATTTATTCAATTTCTCTCCTATACCTAAAAATTAAACAATTTATTTATTTTGACCAAGTTTTTAGAAATCCTAATCATGATTTTCCTAATCCTTAAAACTAACTTAGATTTCTTTCAAAAAATAAGTCAAAATATTGTCCTTTTTATAACATTTTTTTTTTTTTAAAAAATTTTTTTTTTAGCAAATTTTGTTAGTTTCTACCTATGTTAGTATGTTAGTAAAACCCACCCCCACACTTATCTCATGCATTGTCCTCAATGTATGAAATGAATGCATATATGCATGAAAAAGAACAAGGGAAGGCAGAAAATTACCTTAGGGGGTGGTTCCGGTGGTGGTCTAATTGGGCCAAGCGTTGCTACCCAATCAAGATAATGTAGTAATTGGTGAAACCCACCAGAAATTTTTCGTCTATAACCCACTAAAATGTATGCGTAATCATTTTTTAGAATTTTCACCCCATCAAATTTCCAAATTTCATAATAAATTTCAGAGTTAATTGTCTCAACCTCCTTGTCCCAAAATGGAGTATGAAAAGATGGAATGATTGACTTGGACATGGGAAGTACGGGAACGAATACTGACTCAGGGAAGAAGCTCAAATCAAGTAAGGGCTCAGGAGTCGGGCTAAGTTCGAGAAGTGGGTCCAAGTCAAAAAATTGAAACTCAAGTCCACAATCATCTTCCCACAATGGAATGTGACTCAATGGTGGTGATTCAAGTTCAGGAATGATAGATGTGGGAATCAAAACTGACTCTAAAATATTACCTAAGTCGGGTAACAAAACAGGAGTCAATAATGATTCAGGAATTTGAACTTGATCATAGATTTGAGAATCTAGGTCACATTCGAGTTCTAATTCGGGAAAGGAAAAACTTGCCAAATTATCAAAATTTGAAGTTTCGGCAAGTTCACAAGATGGTACTGAATTAGAAACTTGTTGTTCCAAGCAACTTGGTTCGTCGGCTCCAATCAAGTGGTCATCGATATCAGAATCAGCCGGCCGGTGTAAGCATTCCACCATCAAATCTATGTCATGATCACGGGCTAATTTAGCCTCAGTCATGGCAGCTAGCATCCCTTCATAGTCGATAGGTGGATCATATTCTGATTGGACTTGAAAATAGGACGGGTAATCGTGATAAATTTGTGAGTCGGTGGACTCACGCATCATCATGTCTAAAATTGATGGTGATTTTTGCTTGGACTCATTCCTACTCATCATTTCCAAGATAGATGGATTTCTATTCTGAATGGGTGGATCTGAGTATGAATTTTGGGAAGAATGTGGACTAGATGGATATGAAGGACAATTAGGTTGAGAATTAGACTCGGGGACTCGAAACCCCATGAACTCTGTGACGAGTTGAAATTATTATGAAGATTATAGTCATAAGATGGAGTGTGTGGGTTATATTCATTCGGATAAGACCATTCCGGCACACTAGATTGGTCAAAGTTAGGGTATGCCGGGTTGGTAATATCCGAATAATAGTTAGGGGTGTAATATGGATTAAAATTGGAATTATTATTATATGCCATATCACACCAACACAAACAAAACAAACAAATAAACAAACAAAAAGAAAAATTCTAATCTAAGTTAGGGTAGACCTATGACCTAGACGACTCCTAACTGGTTAGACTTTCCACGGGAGGTCGGGTGCAGACTTTGACCACAAGTTAATCAGCCAGGTCAGGGCAAGAATGGTGGGAGGTTTTCCGTCAAAGACGTTCCTTAATTAAATAACCACCAATCTTCGGGCTTTCGGCCCTCAATCCCCTTCCTAGACACTGATTTGGTAAGAGTCAACTTCCAACACTGTTCCCCCTTAGGATAATCTCCTATTGAGTCCGAGATGTCCCTAGGGCCAATGTCTACTAATTTTTAAGTTAGGCTTGGGTTAGTGAGTGCTTGGGATATGATTTTTGGGCTAAGGAAGGGTGATGAAATCCCCACCTTATCTTGTTAATGGGTTATGCCCTTAAGATGAATTAGTGCAAGTGTACAAGATAAATAGATAAGAATCACTCAAAGCAGAAAATCAACCAAGAGATGAATCCTATTCTACATGCAATGCGTACGTACCTTGCGTCTCCAGCACTCTTCAACAGTAAATAAAAATAATTGAAAAGACACGTGCCTAATATGCAAACGTCTAATCAAATTTTATTTTTAACAACCAATAATTTACTGTTGAATTATTAGCAATTTACAGGTATATCACAGAACAAAACAGAATAGAGCAGTAAGCAGTAATCTCAAATTTCAGCAATCTGCAAAAAAATTGAATCAGTAGTCCTTACTGTTGCCGCGTTTCCGCGGCTCTGGCCGCGGATCCGCGGCAAAACAGTGGGCTCCTGTGCTCTGCCTTCGAGGGCAGAGGCACAGGGCAGCTATATGTCCACTGCAGCTGCTGTTTTCTGTTTCCTGTTCTCCAAACCTGCAAACAGAAAAGAATAAAGAATTAGTTAAAAATTAAATTTTTTTGTTTTAGAGATAACTTACCGTCCCTCCCCGGCAACGGCGCCAATTTGTTGAACTGATATTTCCTGCACACAAAAATAAGGATATTAGATTTTGGAAATAATAGTGTGAGGTTCTCAGTTCTAATCCGCGGTAGCAGGGCTATGCGGGTCGTGATCCTCAAGGAGGGACTGCGATGGAAGCGTTAAGCAAGTTTCTCTAAAAATTTATCTTTTTTTAGTTATTTTGTTAGTCACGATGGTATTTACAATGAAAAGTGGTATTTACAATGAGTTGTGGGAAAGAATTGTGGAAGATGTGGATTTAATCTACAAAAAAGAAAAGAAAAGAAAAGGAAAGAAAACTTATCTCTTTAGTCTGCTTGCCGTTTGAACCGTTGCGATGATTTCCCTTTTCTTGGAAGGTGTACAAGCACGGCTTATGGGATCGTCCGCCTTCTTAATCTACTCTACGAAATGAAAAACAAGCTATGAAGACCTGTTCATCGCCATTGGGCCGTCAAGGTTCCTTCTTCGGCTAGGTATTCTCGAAGCAGTTGGATCTCATGGTGGGCAAGACATTAGAGAACCAATAGAAGAAAGTAGATACAAGATTAAAATAAGAATAAAAGAAACTAGAATAATACAAGAATAAAATAAAACAAGCCTTGATTCGATTATTAAACAATGGTGAAAAAATAACACTTACACCGACTGTCACCATCAGTACAAGCAGATCCCTTCCTCCATGAATACATCATCTCCTCTCAGCTTTTACAAAAAGAAAAATAAAAATATACAAAGGTGGAAAGAAAACCTAAAAACCCTAACTTTGGCCCTTGGCTCTTCTCTGGACTGTGTACTCTCTGTGTTGCATCTGCAGGGATATTTATAGGTGTTGGAAGATGTAGAGTCCTAGTACAACTCTCCCAAAAAGATCTTATCTCCAGAAATTCAAATCTGTCCTGCAACTTCTTATCATGTTGATCGCCGAAATCAGCTTATCTACGGATTGAATTGGAAAGTTTGATCAACATAAGAGTTGTAGGTCTTCAAGTCTTCTTTCTGGAGCATCTTGAATCATCGGATTTGCATAACTGTAGCAAAAGTTATGATTTAAACACTAAAACGTGTACAGTCTGAATCCGAATTCTTTGAATTTTTATCTTTGCACTCTCTTTGGCTTTTATCCTCATCCTGCAAGAGTTTAGGGTTGGGTAGAATTCTATCCTTCCCTCATCTTTAATAATTGCAACTTTAGCCCTTGCATAATTGCACTTTGACAATTGATATTTGCATTTTGACTCTTGGGCTTCAAATATGGGCTTTTGGGCTTCATTAAGCTTTATTTATTATTAAAATAATAATTCGAGGCCTGCACACAATAAATAACAAAATATTAATAATTGTGCAGAATTAAATGAATAAATATGAAAATGTGATGGTAAATATGATGATAAAAATGCATTTTTGACTACCAATCAGGAGGATGGGGTTTGCTAACCAAACCTTGCCGGCACCTCAGGGGCAGAATGTGCAGAGGGTACTACCAGGGCCAGTTGGGCAGAGGCATCAGGGACCAGTGATGAGGAGAGCCCTTCCCCTTCCTCCACCGCATGTTGCTCGCCCAGTGCAGAGAGGAGCCAGAACAGCAGCGGGGCGTGGCAGAGGTCAGGCCTACAACCTGACAACAGAGGAGGCTGAGGCTTCAGAGGAGGTGATTACAGGTAACATCAGAGTTCATTCTATACCTGTTCTCGCTCTCTTCGATTCGGGTGCATCCCACTGTTATATCTCCGACCATTTTGTGGCTGTTCATTCCATACCTGTTAAGGCTTTAGACCGCAAGTGGGAGATAAGTACAGGGAATGGGGTAGTTGTATCTTCTAGAGTTTGTGCTGACTGTCCAGTGGAGCTTTGTGGGAAGATCTTGGCCATAGATATGCTCGTACTAGACACCAAAGGGTACGACGTGATCTTAGGCATGACTTGGCTCAGTCAGTACTATGCTGTGATCGACTGTAGAGGGAGGAGGATCAATTTCAGAATCCCTCATCAGCCGGAGTTCCAGTTTAGTGGAGAGGTGAAGCCTGCTAAGAAGGAGATTCAGATGACCACTTCGGAGGTTCTGAAGGGAGTGCCAGTGTGGGATGAATTTCCAGAAGTCTTTGCTGAGATTTCAGGGCTTCCACCGGAGAGGATAGTGGAGTTCTCCATTGATACAATCCCAGGGACAGCTCCTATATCTAAGGCTCCATACAGGATGGCACCGACAGAGTTGGAGATCTTGAAGAAGCAACTGCAGGAGTATTCGGACAAGGGATTGATTCGGCCAAGCACTTCACCATGGGGAGCTCCAGTGCTCTTGGCGAATAAGAAGGATGGTGGTAAGAGGCTTTGTATTGATTATAGGGAGTTGAACAAGGTCACCATCAAGAACAAGTATCCCTTGCCCCGGATTGATGATTTGTTTGATCAGCTCCATGGAGCCCGTGTATTTTCTAAGTTAGATTTGCAGTCGGGTTACCATCAGCTGAGGGTGAAGAAGGAGGATGTTCCGAAGACGGCATTCAGGACCCGTTATGGCCACTATGAATTTCTAGTTATGCCTTTCGGAGTCACCAATGCCCCTGCAGTCTTCATGGACCTGATGAACCGAGTGTTCTCTCCTTACCTGGATCAGTTTGTGGTGGTGTTTATAGATGACATCCTGATCTATTCTAAGAGTTATAAGGAGCATGCAGAGCACTTGAGGATTGTGTTGCAGACACTTCAGCAGGAGCAGCTTCATGCCAAAAGGAGCAAGTGTGAGTTCTGGTTGGACAGCATAGCTTTCCTTGGACATATAGTTTCAGCAGAAGGGATTGCAGTTGACCCTAGTAAAGTCCAGGCAGTGCAGAATTGGCCAGTTCCGAAGACGGTGACCGAGATAAAGAGCTTTCTTGGACTAGCCGGATATTACAGGCGTTTTGTCCAGGATTTCTCTAGACTTGCAGCTCCGTTGACCAGGCTCACCAGAAAAGGGGAGAGATACTTATGGACAGAAGATTGTGATGCAGCATTTGAGCAGCTGAAGCAGAGGCTTATCACAGCTCCAATCTTGAGGACTCCTTCAGGAAGAGGAGGGATGGTCATTTTCTGTGATGCATCAGGTAAAGGCCTGGGGTGTGTGCTTATGCAACATGATCATGTTATAGCATATGCATCTAGGCAGTTGAAGCCTCATGAGAGGAATTACCCAACTCATGACTTGGAGTTGGCAGCTGTGATATTTGCTTTGAAGATCTGGAGACACTACCTTCTGGGAGACAAGGTGTTGATATACACAGATCACAAGAGCCTCAAGTATATTTTCTCACAGAAGGAGTTGAATATGAGGCAGAGGAGGTGGTTGGAGCTTATGGCGGACTATGATATTGACTTGCAGTATCATCCAGGCAAAGTCAATACCGTTCCTGATGCACTGAGCAGGATGCCAGAGAACAGAACGCTAGTCCACCTTACTCAGCAGAGGGAGTTGATTCAGGAATTCATCAGATTGGATTTGATGTTGGTGCAAGGAGGTGATAAGGCCGGGCAGTTCATGACTCTGCAGATCCAGTCATCTTTGATAGAGGAGATCAAGGAAGCTCAGAAGGAGGATCCAAGATTACAGACATTCAGAGCTCAGGTGGAGGCTGGATTGAGGACTGATATTTGCATTCATCCGGATGGTGCATTGTGTTTTGGAGATAGACTTTGTGTTCCCCAGGGAGAAGTCAGACAGAAGATTTTGGAGGAAGCACACAGTTCAGCTTATTCTATACACCCTGGGGGAAACAAGATGTACCAGGACCTGAAGAAGCACTTTTGGTGGAATGCTATGAAGAGGGAGATAGCCCAGTTTGTTGCCAAGTGCTTGGTTTGTCAGCAGATTAAGATCGAACATCAGAGATCAGCTGGACTTCTTCAACCCTTGCCGATACCCGAATGGAAGTGGGAGCACATCACCATGGACTTTGTGACGGCATTGCCTCGGAGTCCCAAGGGTAATAATGCGGTGTGGGTGATCGTGGATCGCCTCACCAAGTCAGCTCACTTCATACCATTCAGGGTAGGCCAGTCGACAGAGGTTCTGGCAGATAAGTATATGAAGGAGGTGGTTCGTCTGCATGGAGTTCCAGTTAGTATTGTGTCAGATAGAGACACCAGATTCAGATCTCATTTCTGGGAGAGTCTCCAAGAAAGTCTGGGAACTCGTCTGAAATTCAGTACTTCTTATCATCCTCAGACAGACGGACAATCTGAGAGGACTATCCAGATCCTTGAAGATATGTTGAGGGCTTGCATGATTGATTTTGGAGGATCATGGGAGGACCATCTTCACTTGGCTGAGTTTTCATATAACAACAGCTATCAGGCAAGTATTAAGATGGCACCTTTTGAGGCATTGTATGGAAGGAAGTGCCGATCACCGATTTGTTGGGATGAAGTCGGTGAGAGGAGTCTTTTGGGACCAGAGATCCTGATACAGACGACAGAGAAGGTCAGGGTTATCAGAGATCATCTCAGGGCTGCTCAGAGTAGACAGAAGAGTTGGGCAGACACTCGGAGGAGGCCATTGGAATTCCAGACCGGAGATCATGTGTTCTTGAAGATATCACCTACCAAGGGTGTAATCCGATTCGGTACACGTGGGAAGCTAAGTCCGAGGTATATTGGCCCATTCGAGATCCTGGATCGTGTGGGAGATATGTCCTATAGATTGGCATTACCGCCATCTTTGGACGGGGTGCATAATGTCTTCCACGTGTCTCAGTTGAGGAAGTATGTCAGGGATGACAGCCATATTCTGGATCATTCCGAGCTGGAGCTACAACCGGATTTATCATACCAAGAGCAGCCGTTGGCCATTCTGGATAGGAGTGTCAAGACACTGAAGAACAGAGCTATTCCATTGGTATTGGTGTCATGGAACAGGCATGCGCCAGGGGAGGCCACTTGGGAGCGTGAGGACGTTATCCGGGAGCGTTATCCTCAACTTTTCACATCTTGATTGGGTAAGACTCTTTTCTTCTACTCTTCCTTGCCGTTATCTTTCCTTGTATCCATATCTATCCGTTGCTTTTCCTGTTATCTTTCACCTTATGAAATTTCGAGGACGAAATTTTTGTAAGGTGGGTAGATTGTAATACCCCTCTCCCGGAATACGTACATAGTTACGTATTCAGTCTTTCGATCGTATTTTTCGATTTACCATCCGTATTTGACCAATTTCAATTCCAAATATCATTTTCCAATATTTTAGATTTTATGTGATTTTCTGGAATTTTCTGGAATTAAAATGAATTTCTTCAAGACCGGTGTCGGCCAGTATCGCTGACCGATTTCCGAATTTTTTATCTTCCAAACTGTTAGGAATTTTTAGAAAGTCCTTTAGACTTTATTGCTTAGAATCATATTTCCTGCTTATACTCTTTTTCTGAGAATTTTATAAATTTATGAAAATTCTTTCGGAGTCGGTAAATAACTGATTTCGGGATTTTTAATAAAAAATCTATACAGTATTTCTTCAAACGAATTTCACCATGAGTCTTCAAATATTTTTCTTGATTTTTGGTAAAAATTTCAGACCATTCCGAGATACTTGAATTTCGGACATTTTTCCAAAATTTGCAAAATTCCAATTCCACCTCATTTTCCACCTCATTTCCCACTCACCACTTCACCTAACCCCACTAACTCTCTCTCCTTCCCATGGCCGGCCAAGTGGCAATGGGAGGAACACCTCACCCCCACATTTTTGCAAGAAAACCCTCCACTTCCATCTTAATACCAATCCCTTTACAAAGATTCCAAACTATAAATGCATTTCCTTTGCAAAATTCCCCTTTTTCTCATTTCTTCATCAAGAGAGCTCTCTCAAAATTCCCTTCTTCCTCTTCAACAAACCCTAGCTTCAAGAGAACACCCAACCTCTTCACCTTCACCTCAAAGTCTCTAAGGATTCATCTAGGGCTTCATCAAGGGAGCTCAATTTCAACCATCTCTTCCCAAGGCAACACCAAGGGGAATTCTTCAACCCTAGCTTCAACATCAAGTGTGGATTGGAGCCATCTTCTCTACCTTGGATCAAGACTCAAATCCAACCTATCCTAGTGAGTTTCTTACTCACCAAGACCTAGTTAACACTCCACATGCTTAGGGTAGAGATCCATGTACACCTATAACATAAAAATCCAATTTTTAGGTCATCTAAGCTCAAATCCAACCTCTCATGTCAATATATCACACACCAAAGCTAGGCCCTGTTCTGGTGTACTTGTAGTAGTAGATCAGGTCCTCTAGTGCCACAAAAATCCTATTTTTAGACTGATAGAACCAACCAAGGTGAAATCTGATTTTTCTGCCTTAACAGCAGCAGATTTCAGAGGATCGGTCGACCGGCAGTCGACCGATCACTCTACCGACGTGCACAGCGTGCACAATTTTGAGTTGGCGGTCGACCGGCAGTCGACCGACCACTCGACCGGCTTAGGGAATTAGGGTGGACCAGTCGACCGACAGTCGACCGGCCAAAAACCTGGAGCTCACGCACTTTGTACGGTCGACCGGCACTCGACCGCCTTTGTAAATCCCAGTCGACCGGCAGTCGACCGGAGGTCGACCGCCAGGTCAAATTCTGGGACAGATTTCAGACTCCTTTCTTTTGATTTTTGATACTCCCCTGATATATGTATGATGTTTTAGTCTTGTTCATACTTCATACCTGTACTGCATGACTTGTTACCTGATGGATCTTGCTTTATTAGGCTTCATGACTCATGTTACATATTGCTATTCCATATCATGTTAAATATGAAATATCACCTCCCCTTCATGCTATCACTCAAACACCAAGCATGATATACCCGACCTTTATATAAAATATACCAACTTACATGGGGACAGGGGGAAATATGCGGAATATCGATATGTGTTCGTGTTTACAGTGGTATTAGGTTGTGCACTATATTTTCCGGTCTTACCTGCGGTACTCCAGGGGACCGAGGGGAGTGCTTCCTCCCTTTCCTGTTTACTGTCATGACAAGGGCATACATAAGACCCTCCTGTTAGCCTAGCGGCAGGTTCCGTCTTCAAGCAACGGAACAATACTGGGCCGTGGTCCCGGGCATGCACGGGACCCACTGTAAACATAGTTCGTCGATACAACCGCTGTTTCCAATAACAACCTTGTTTCACTAGGATATGGATCTATGTGCTCTGGGACGCTGGGTCACATAGCTAGATATCACAGTAAGACAAGTAATAATAATAAGACATTAATTGTAGATTTATTGCATATGACCTTATCTTTCTTAGTTTACATCCCTTGTCATGCATTGTTACTTAGTACTATTTCATTATCTCTATTCATGATCCTTGCCACTTGGCTATCTTTTATTTGTTGTATTATGTCTTGACCCTTTGGATTTGCATATTCAGATTCTGAGGCTTGGAACGAAGTGGAGCCTTCCACAGAGGACTTGGCTTACCTAGGAGAGCAGGCTGACCAGCTCTAGATCTATCCTGCCCGACACTTCTTTTTGGTTCACGGATCTCCATCCTTACGTGAGCACTTTTGTATTTTTGATTGTATATCGTTCTTTTTGGACTTGGGTTGTGATAAAGGACACTTGTAAAGTGATTTTGCTTATCATAACTTGTGCAACTTTGTATTTATATTTTGTAAGTTGGCATATGATTATACCACGCTGTGTGTGTTGTACTCTGATACTTGTTGTACTTATGCTTAGCGTATATACGTGGGGGCACCATCTGGCCTACGTATATGCGTTGCAGTGACGTCCCCGTATCTTTGGGATCGGGGCGTTACAGAGACATATCGAGGACAGTCTTGTAAGCGGTCCTGTATGCCCATAAGGCATCAGTGAGTTTGATGGACCAATCTTTACGGTTCTGTCCAACAGTTTTTTCCAGCATGAGTTTTATTTGTCTATTGGTGACTTCTACTTGCCCGTTAGTCTGAGGATGGTATGCCGTGGATAATTTGAGAGAAATAGAGTATTTGCGCATTAGGGCTTCAAAAGCCCGATTGCAGAATGACTCTCATTGTCACTTATTATCGCACGGGGGACTCCGAAGCGAGAGATGATATTTTCTCATAAAAACTTGATGACAACTTGGTTGTCATTTGTCCTTGTTGGAACTGCTTCAGCCCATTTGAAAATATAATCTACAGCTACCAAAATGTATTGGTTGCCATAGGACAGAGGAAAGGGTCCCATAAAGTCGATGCCCCACAGATCAAAAATTTCGACCTCCAAGATGGGTGTAAGGGGCATCATGTCTTTTCTTGTAATTCGACCCGTCATTTGACACCTGTCACATAGCTTGCAGAAAGTATATGCATCCTTAAAGAGAGTGGGCCAGTAAAATCCACTCTGAAGTACTTTCTCAGCAGTTTTTCGTGGACCAAAATGTCCACCGCAAGCTAGCTTGTGACAGAACATCAAGACACTCTGATGTTCATCCTCAGGAAGACACCTTCGTATTATCTGGTCAGGACAATACTTGAATAGATACGGTTCATCCCAAAAGAAGAACCGCATTTGACTCATGAACGGTGTTTGTCCTGGCTTGACCAATTAGAAGGTGTTCGCCCGGTTGCAAGATAATTCACTATGTCAGCATACCAGGGCTCTCCATACATTATAAAAATGTGTTCGTCAGGGAAATCATCATTTATGGGTATTTTTTCTTTTGGTGCATTGGGGATTCTTGACAAATGATCAGCTACCACATTCTCAACGCCTTTTTTATCCTTGATTTTCAGATCAAACTCTTGCAAAAGAAGTATCCATCGAATAAGTCTTGCCTTAGCATCCTTCTTTTACATTAAGTATTTTAGGGCGGAGTGATCGGTGAAAATAGTCGTTCTGGACCCTAGCAGGTATTGGCGAAATTTTTCCAACGCAAATACAACAGCTAAAAATTCCTTTTCAGTAGTTGTATAATTGAGTTGGGCTTCAGTCAGCGTTCTGCTAGCATAGTAGATTACGTGTTGCCTAGTATCAATACGCTACCCTAGAACAGCGCCGATAGCAAAATTCGAGGCATCACACATAATCTCGAAAGGCTTGGTCCAATCAGGCGCAGAAATGATAGGTGCTGAGACAAGTCTACGCTTAAGCTCCTCCCAGGCTTGTTGACATTCTTCATCGAATTTAAAGGGTACATCCTTTCCTAAGAGATTTGTCAAAGGTCTAAACCCTTGAATGAATCGTCTATAGAAACCGGCGTGCCCTAAAAATGATCTAATGTCTTTTAAGCATGTCGGCTCAGGGAGCTTTATTATAACTTCCACTTTAGACTTGTCAACCTCAATTCCTTTATGTGAAACTTCTTGCCCAAGAACGATTCCTTGCTTGACCATAAAGTGACACTTTTCCCAGTTAAGTGTCAAGTTTTTCTCCATGCAGCGTTGTAGGACCAACTTAAGATGGTACAAGCATTGTTCAAAGAAATCGCCATAAATTGAAAAATCATCCATGAAAATCTCCAAGAATTTCTCCACCATGTCTGAAAAAAGGCTCAGCATGCAACGTTGAAATGTTACGGGAGCATTGCATAGGCCGAAGGGCATTCTTCGGTATGCAAATGTTCCAAAAGGACAGGTGAAGGTGGTTTTGTCTTGATCTTCGGGAGCGATCGGGATTTGATTATATCCTGAATATCCATCCAGGAAACAGTAGTACTCATGTCCCGCTAATCTCTCGAGCATTTGGTCAATAAACAGAAGAGGAAAGTGGTCTTTAAGTGTGGTGGTGTTCAACTTCGGTAATCGATACAAACTCGAATCTTTCGTTGGAAGACATGTTTGTACCAATTCTTTCTTCTCATTTTCTACCACAGTAAATCCTGCTTTCTTTGGCACAGCGTAGACTGGACTTACCCATTGGCTATCGGATATGGGATAGATAATCCCATTGTCTAACAACTTCAAGATCTCAGCTCTAATAGCCTCCTGCATGATTGGGTTCAGTCTACGCTGTGGGTCTCGTTTTGGCTTAGCATCCTCCGTCAAATGAATCCGGTGTTGAACTATGGAAGGACTAATCCCCTTGATGTCAGCCATGATCCAACCAATGGCTTCTCAATTTTCTCTTAACACAATAAGAAGATCCTCTTCTTGTTGCTCCATGAGATGAGATGCAATGATCACGGGAAAGGCTTCTTTCTCATCCAAGTACTGGTACTTGAGATGGTTGGGAAGAACCTTAAGCTCAGAAGAAGGGACAGGATCAATCAATGGTTGTTCTTAGTGTAAGGGAAGAATAGGGGTAGTATTAGTGGCCCATTCCACAGTGGACTCAACAATCTGATCAAGGTTGAATTCATCAAATTCCAACTCAAATTCTTCTTCGGACTCATACTCAACCTCCACATCATGTTCACTTGTTAAACCTTCTATTAAGTTCACTTCAAAAGAATCATTATCCAAATCCCGAGGTTGTTTTCCCTGGTGGAAAACATTCACCTCTTTTGTCATATCCCCGAAGGTCAAACGCATCGAGCCATTCCTACAGTTGATGATCGCATTTGCGGTGGCTATGAAAGGGAGTTCGAGAATGACAGGTGTATGTGCTCTGTGATTCTGTACGGGTTGTGTCTCAAGAACAATGAAGTCTACGGGGTAAATAAATTCCCCGTCCCGTATTAAAACACCTGTAATCTCCCCCTTGGGAATCTTTATAGAGCGATCAGCCAGTTGTATCGTAACTTTGGTTCGACGGAGGTCGCCTAACCCTAGTTGTTGATACACAGAAAAGGGGAGAAGATTGATACTGGCTCCCAAATCAAGTAATGCCCTATTGATAGTAATCTGTCTTATGATACAAGAGATAATTGGGCTCTCTGGGTCCTTATACTTTACAGGAATCAGCCCAGTGAGCAACTCGCTAATGTTTGAAGCTATGAAGACTTTCTTAGGGACATTTGCTTTCCTCTTCTTTGTGCACATTTTCTTTAAAAATTTGGCATATGATGGAACTTATTGTATGGCATCAAGAAGAGGTACATTGATTTGGACTTGTTTGAATATTTCTCTGATCTTCTCCATGTGAGCATTCAGCTTTTGCTTTGCTAGCCTATTTGGAAATGGTACAATAGGCTTGTATGGTTGCTCATCAGTCTTTTCTTTCTCTTTAGATTTGAAAGTTGATGGTTGTGAACTAGATGATGGATTGTCTTGAGTTGGTTGCACTGGAACAGGAGGTGTTGATTTTGACACTGATTTGGTGGGTTGATTTGAATCCTTATTATCTACCCGCTTCCCGGATCTCAGAATATGAATAGTATTGCATTGACTGGGGTCCATGTCTTCAACTTCATGCAGAGGGAAGTGATTTTTTGGATTGGGCAATGGCTGACTTGGTAGCATTCCTTTTTGTCTCTCATTTAAAGAATTACCCAATTGCCCTATCTGGACCTGTAATTTGTTCATATCCTGATGGTGATTGGTCATCATTGAAGCTTGGGTTTTGGATAGGGTTTCTATCATTTTTTCCAAATCTGTCATTCTTTTGTCTGGATGATTTTGTGGTGGATGTTGCTGATATGTAGGCTGAAAGTTTGTTTGGAAATGTGGTGAATTCTGATATGATTGGAATTGTGGTGGATTCTGGTATGAATGGAAATTTGGTGGATTCTGGTGGAAACTGGGTTGATGTAATTGAGCAGGATATTGATGTGAAAATGGTTGCCTAGGTTGCTCAGGACCAGACTGACTCCAGGAAAAATTTAGATGGTTTCGCCATCCCGGATTGTACGTTTTGGAGTATGGATTGTAGTTGGGTCTGGTGTATGCGGCATTCGTATTTTCCTGATACATTTGAGACTGGTAAACAGGACACTCCTCGAACAGATGGTTGATATCATGGCAATAGGTACAACCCGGGTTAACCACAGGTGGTGGGTTGACCTGGTTCACAGCAGTAGGTTCCCTTGATTCAAGCAGTTCTATCCTCTTCATTAATTGTGTTATTTGAGCCTCGGCAGCTATGGAGAATTCTATCGAATGCATACCGGTTCTAGAAGTGGTGGGAGTGGGTTTATCTGGGCATGACTCCCACTGAATTATTTTTCAGCTAAGGCTTCAAAGAGATCCCACCCCTGATTCTCATCTTTTTTTAAAATTCCCCTTGGCACATGGTTTCTAGGAGTGTCTTTATTTGGTAATCAAGTCCGTCATAGAGAATTGGCACTGCCGCCACTTCTCTATGTCGTGATGAGGACACAGGGCTAGTAAGTCTTTGAATCTTTCGAAATATTTCTAGAACGGTTCATTGGATTCCTGCTTGAATTGCATAATGTTCTTTCTCATGAGGGCTGTTTTGTGGGATAAAACTTCTTAAGAAAGACTTTTACAAAATCATCCCATGAAGAAATCGAACTGGCGGGAAGATTGTAAAGCTATTTCTTAGCTATATCTTTAGCGCGAAGGGAATGAACCTTAGTCTAACAGCGTCCTCAGTTAATTGAGAAATTCTCATCATCACACATACTTCTTCAAACTCACGAATGAAGAAATATGCATCCTTGGACTCTAGGCCATGAAATCATGGGAGTGTATTTATGAATTGTGGCTTCAGCTCAAAGTTATTTCCATTGGTCACTGGGAGAAGAATGCATGATGGAAGTGAAGTGCGAATGAGGTAGAACTTGTCTTGAAGCGAAGTATTATTTGCCATAATTGGGATTGTGTTAGGTGGTGGTGTTTGTGCAAGTGTAGAAATCCTAACAAGTCTTGTAGAATTTGGATCCCGGTACTACTCTTGCCTACACAATCACAGACAACGTTTACCGATCACACAAGCGAAAGAAAATGAAAATAACAAACAAGAAAAAAAAAATCAATCACAAGCTATCTAGGATACCTGGACCTAGACGACTCCTAACTGTTCGATGAACCAAAGAAGGTTATTGCTCGAGTTAGACCACAGCTAATCAGCCAGGTAGGGGAAAAATACGGTGGGAGGTATCCGTGCATAAGCAACGGGCCTTAATTACGCCAAACCACGGTATCTTCGAGGCTTAACCTCTTAATCCCCAATCTTAGATACTGATTTGACTAGAGTATGAATCAAAAACAATTTCTAACTTCAGCTGATCTCCTACTGAGTCCGGATGTCCCTAGGGCCAACGTCTATCAGATTTTATTAAAAACCTTGGGATTGTGAGTGCCTGGATGATGATTTTTGGGCAAAGGAAAGGGTGATGAAATCCCCACCTTATCTTGTTTATTGGGTGATGCCCTTAAGATCAATTTTGTGCAAGTGTACAATATATGCAAACAAGGTTCACTCAAAGCGATGTAAATCAACCAAGAAGTGAGTCCTATTCGAAATGCGATGCGAACATACCTTGCTCCAGCACTCTTCAACAGTAAAGTAAATGAATTGAAAAGACACGTGCCTAAAAATGCAAACGTCTAATCAATTTTTAAACTTTACAACAAATGTTTTACTGTTGATTATTAGCAGGATCCTGGTGAAAGCATACAAGAAATTAGATTTGCAGCAGCTGTATTTTTGCAAAGCAAGCAACCCTGCACAAAACCAGTGAGTAGTCAACTCCTCTTTGCCGCGGATCCGCGGCTTTGGCTGAGAAAACGCGGCAAATCAGAGGGTACTTGGTCTCTGCTTTCTTGAGCAGAGGCCCAAGACCACTTATATGTTACTGCAGTACTTTTTTTTCCTGTTTCTTCAACCTGTAACCTGCAACAGAGAAGAAAATTTCGTTTAGTTCTTCACTTTAATGAAAACCGTTGCTCTCCCCGGCAACGGTGCCAAAAATTCTGTTCTGTTCAGAAGGCAGGAGTGTAATAATATTCAGAGAGAGATGGTCTAGAATCAACCTTCTACGCTCGTGAGTGATGCTCAAAAACTCCAAATTGTATTCAAAATGTATTCACAATTTTTCTTTTCTCCTTCCGAATCACCATAGTAGTATGAGCTATTACGGGTCGATCCTCAGGGAGAGCTCGCGATGGAAGCTTTACGGTTGAGTTGTGAAGAAAGAAAACGAGAGTTCTTCTATGTTCAAAAGAAACAAAATGACATGGAAAAGTAGAAGAAAAATTCGTTGTGGATTTGTTGCATGAAAAGAAAACGATGGAAAGGAAAGTGAAAAGAACTTGAAAAACTTGACTAGTTTTGAAAGAAAACTTGAGAAGGAAAAATCATGAAAAGATTTTTAGATAGAAGAAATCATGACTAGCTAACCCTTCTAATTTACTAGCTTACTAATCTCATAGGATGATGCATGCCTCATGTTGATTCATCGGCAAAGGTTTGTCTTGCTTGTTTTGGTCAAATACTTTCCCACGTGGAGGATGAGTGATCTTCTCAGCTTGTCTTGTAGCCTCATTGATTCATCGGCTCCCGAGATAGATTTTCAATGATGGAATCAAGGAGTGTCACTCAAGAGAATGCTAAGGAAGAAGATACAAGATTCATTAGTCATTCAAAGCCATACTCGAGCTAGCATTGAAGTAAGAAAATTGTACAACAAATAGCATAGTTAGGTGCTCCATCTCCATATTCCATCAAGGCACTTGTTCTAAAGACAAGGCTCTAAATGAGGCTCACATGAATCATATGGAATGAAAACAAGCATTTGCCTAGAATTAAAGTAACTCATCTTCATTGGGGATAATAGAGACTTGAAATTACAAGATCACAATAAAGCATCCAATGAATCACATGAATTAGCAATCACACAAGAGTTAGAAGTTAGTAAAGTTAGTTGTTAGCTAGTCATGTTAGAGAGTTAGCTAGACATTAAAATGAAAAGAAAACAACAATTTATGGTAGAAGAAAATGCAATGGAAATTAAAGCTTGAAGAAAGTAAAGCGTAAGAAAGTAAAGCACTAGAATTAGCAAAGATGAGAAGATAGATGGATCAATCCTTGCATTCAAGTTGTCACCACTTCAATTACAAGATCTCACACTTTCTCTCTTTGCAGAATTCTAGAAGGAGAAAGAAGATTACAAGAGCACTAAAGGAAGCTAGAGAAAATCCCTACAATTCTCTCAAAAATACAAGCTCTTCTCTCCTATTCTCTCCTCCTCTCTTTGCAGAGGCCCTAGGGGTCTATTTATAGGCTCCAGAGGATGAGTCCCTCAAATCTTGGCCGTGGGATCAAACGCTGGCTCAACGGCCAGATGCTTGCCGCGGATCCGCGGCCAGAGCCGCGTTTCCGCGGCAGAATCTTGGTCGTTGCGCCAATGATTTCTGTTGGCGTTGTGTTACAGTTTGTTTGCCACGCTGGATCTTCTAGAAAGTTGGGGATATTCGTGGACGACTCCAGATCTGGGCTTGACTTTGGGCTTTTCCTTTTGGCTCTTTAATTAATTCCATTAATTCCTTGAAAATCCCTTGATTATGGGCCTTCCTCTTCATTAATTGGTGGACCTGAAAAATTAGAGAGAAAAGCAATAAAAACCTTATTTTTATTTACATAAAGTATGATATGAAAGTGAAAAATGATGCAAAAATGAACTACAATCAGCTTAAGAAAGAGAACTATAATTATAATTTCAGACCGTAGCTTAAGAAAGAGAACTATTATTATAATTTGAGAGGTGATAAATGTTTTCAGTTATATTTAGATTTTTATAAGCCATGGTTTAAGACCTTGTTAGATCATAAATGAGATATCTAAAGTGTTTTTTTATCAAAACCGAGCCAAGCAAGGTTTTCTCCCGTAACTATTTCACAAACTTTGTCCGTCCGTTCATTTGTTTGTCTTCTTCCGTGCGAGAGATAGAAAGAGAGAGCTTCTTCTTTTTCTCTCAGCGTCCTCCTCTTCCTCTAGCCGCCGCCTCCTCTTCCTCTCTCGTCGCAGTGGCTGCCTTTCTCGTCGTCGTCGCTTGATTTCCCACCGTCAAAACGGTATACTAGCAAATAACAAGTTTAAGCGTACATAATTTTGACACTGCAATGGCATAATCACCACGTCTGTTCTTATTTTTAAATTAATAAAATCATACACATTAGGACTTTAACAACATAAGCCCGTCCGTACATTTTGTTGGATAAATTTTCTTTTCTTTTCTCCTTCTCCTTTTCACGAATGAAATCTTGATTGGTGACTTGTTATCATGTTTGGGTATTTAAATGGTTGAATTTGTTCAATGGATGGCTTCATGTCACTCAAATTATCAAATTAGATTGACAAATAAACCTTTCTTTTTTTTTTTCATTTAAATATTTTTCCTTCCCTCTCTTTTTCTCAAGAGAAACTTAAATGTATTTGTTGTTTTCGTCCAAACACCGTTTCAAAAAAACATAAAAAAAAAAGAGAGAAGAGAAGAAGAAGAAGAAAATTGTATCTTAAAATGGCAGAAATTCACTCTCGTTTGTGGCTCGAGTTCATCGTCTGTTTCATTTTGAGGAACGAATCTAAATTCATTGTTTTTTTTTTTTTGAGGAAATAATCCAACGAATTGACGCATTCATAGATGGAAAATATTCACTACTTAAAAAAAAAAAAAAAAAATCAATAAACAAACTTTCTAATTATCAATTAAGAACATGTACCTTTCGATCATACATGGAGCGAGCGCAATATAAACAAAGCATATATCTCTTTTCCATCACAAATCAAATACATCAAAACCTATTACAACTCCCTTCATTTGTCATTCAATTGTTTTTCAGAACACCAAAAATCATGGACCGTGGAAAGGTAACTAATACTTTTCTTATGATATTTGATTACAAATAAGTGTTTCATTATTGAATTCTATGTTGATTGTTGGCTTATACATTTTCATTTTCTTCTCTTTTTTTTGGTGCGTTTTGCAGCCAATAATTCTTTCAAGTTCATGGAGATCCCAAGAGACAAAGATCAGAAGAACTAATAAACAAATGACTAAAAAAGGTACAACGAGCAGCGAGTGGAGGCCTCACGATAACATGGAAGCGAACGCTACCAAGATGAAGGTATATTTGAGAACATGGAAAGGGACCACCGCGGAGCTCCAAGTGGACGGCTCTACTCCGATCGACTTGATCAAGAAGATAATGAAAGATGTGGACGGAACGCCGGAGGACCGCCAGGTTATGATGTTTGCCGGGGTGGAGTTGGAGGACCAACAGTGTCTCCGGCACTACAATATCAGCAACGGTTGCTCGCTGGATCAACTTGTTAGGCGATATGTGCTGGATATTGAACGATAATTGAGATCACTAATTGAGGCCAAAGTGTTATTATGATGGAAAAGATGTAAGATGAAGGGACGAGTTTGAATAATGTAGTGTCTTTGATGCTGTCATGGATGTATAATGAAATTGTTCAACTCAATGAATATTAGCCCAGAAGAAGTAATAATACCAAATTTTGGTGAAACATAAATTGAGAATTCAATCCATGTTACTTAGTTTAACACTCAAGAATACTTGAGACCTAAGACAAATCGGTTTGCAAGGGTAATAGTGTATCTAAATCATTATCAAAAGTTCGGATTGAGAAAACTTGATTTTTTTTTTATTTTTTTGGATCTAAGGTTAGTATATGGTTTGGAATTTGATATGAATTGATGATAAGCATAGATTATTTAGTAATTGTATATTATTTTACTTTATTTTCTTGAACTTATTGGTGCTTTTTTTCCCCACCCCAAAACTGTAACAGATTATTTGTAAAATACTAACTTTAATCAAACAAAAAAAAAATCAAGTTTTCTCAATCCGAACTTTTGGTCTTTGTTTGGCGATGGTTTAGTCTCAAAGTTGAGACTGATCAATGTTTTTTTCCCCTTCTTTTTCTAACTTAAATATTTTTGGAGCTTATTTCAAAATAAAAGAAAGTTTGGGTTTATGTGCAAATAACTGGAATATACCAAAATATAAAAAATATTTCTTTAATTTCACACTTGACCCTTCCTCAACAGAGAGAAGAGGGGAGAGGTGGCTGCGCAAGTGAAGAAGAGGGGAGAGAGAGAACAGAGATGGATGCAATGAGGAGCAAAGTGATTAGCTTTTTAGGGAGGAGAGACAACGTGGTCAACATCTTCTTGGGGGGCGCGTTCGTGGCTCTCGGGGTCCGATCGATGAAGCAGCAGGGAGAGATCGAGGCTTTGGAGGCGGAGAAGTCGTGCCTCAGGAGCAGCAACAAGGCCATGTCGTCGGCCATGTGGGAGTGGAGGCAGCAACTCTTCCAGCTCGCCGAGGCCGACCCCCCTTCGCTGCCCATCTCCATCGCAAGGCTCAGGGCCATCTATGGCGAGGACGAGCCTCCCCTCAATCCAATCTCCAATCAAGGTAAGAAATTTTAGATGGTTTTTCTTTCTTTCTTTCTTTCTTTCTTTCTTTTTTTTGTAGTTTGGATTGAGACTTTTGATGGGTTTTGATAGAATTGAATTAAATTTAGGAATGAAAACCCATTTTTTGGTTGAGATTGAAACTGGGTTCTGATTGAAGTAGACGTAGGAATGAAACCCATGTTGCATATAACTTCAAGTGATGAAATTTGCTTACTTTCATGGATATTAGGTAGAGGATGATACTTAGTTCTCATTGAACTGATTTGATAAGCAAAACCCATGTGAAATTGAACAATAAAAGAAAGAACTTTGCTTTTGTATGATTGGTTTATGTGCTTCGAGTTTTGGGTGAGATCGATTCTGGATTGTAATTGAACTTTGTAGATGGATGAGTTTAGTTATTTTATGGAGTTTAGTTATTAGTGTTGAGATACGATGGGAACACTGTTACAGTTGTGGGAGTCAAAGGCAAGAGAATATGATACTTAAAAAGAGATAATAATAGCAAAATCAGCTACCAATAACAAAGAGAACACCATACTAAGATTTATGTGGTTCAATTACTTTGACTTGTGTCCACGAGAGAAGACAGTTAGAGGAATCCACTATTTTAAATTCCATTATTGTAATAAATTGGTATTAGAGTTTGGTGTCACATTGTTGTGGAGATTGCTTCTATAAAGTACAAAGAAGATAAATTTGATGGAGGTACCTGTTTGGTTAAGGGTGGAAGTGAGGAAGTGAGGAATTGAGGAAGTAGTAATAATTCCCTTTGGAACTTGAGAATTGGTTAGTAAATTTTCCGGTGTTTGGATGTTGTTGGGAAGTATGGTTTGGAAAATATTTTGTCTTTTCTGGTGTTTGGATGGTAATGTGAAAGTGGAAGTGGAAAAGTTGACCACAAAGTTGACCGTAAAATAATATTAAAATAAAAATTAATTAAGAAAAATAAAAAATAGACTGTAATTAGAATGAAAGTGAGATTTAGGTGGTCAAAAAATTAACTGTTTTGTGCTACAATTTATTACAAATGTGATTTATATGACCACGAAATTAACTGTAGCACTCTGGAAGTGAGAAAATGGTTGTGTAAAAGAGAAAAGATAAAAGGAAAAGTGGTTTTCTTATTTTCCTTTTCCGGTGTTTGGATAGATAGAGAAGTGAGCAATTATACTTCCCTATTTCCTTACTTCCGCCCACTTCCTTACAACCAAACAGCCGCAGTTTGCTGAGCATCAATATATGGGCTCCCTTAGTGTACTAAGGCTTATTGAAAGTCTTGTCCGTTAAGGACAAGCTGTCAGAATCTATGTCCAAGAACACTTGAAAATTTGGACTTAATTTGTATTAGTCGGTAATTTGTGCCTTGTGGTTTATTAATCATGGAAGAGCCATTCAGTTTTGAATATGATGTGAGCCATCAATTTAGTTTGAAGGAGCAAATATTGCTTTTAACACACTGCAAGGCTTACTTATTTTCATATGATTTTGGCAGATATTTATATTGCGTTTTGATCCAAAGCGTGGAGAGGAGAGATTGCCACTTCAGTACTCCTGAATTTTGATACTAATAAAGTGTGGTAATTAGGACTTATAAAAAGTAGTTCCCTGTGTAGAAGATGCATTCTCCTTCTTGCTCGCCTGTTGTTCTTAAAATGTGCAAGGCTATTTTTTTCAATCCTTGATCTCTCTCCAAGTTTTTGGTTTTCTATGTTTTCTTAGTCTTTTCTAGAGTGGTTGGTTTCCGTACTTTAGGGCTTTCATGTGTAGATCTTTTTTGAATCCTCTCCAATATTCTCTTAGAGATTGCTCTTAGGTCATGTTTGGATAGTTGCGATCAAAATCCCTAGGATCTAATTTGTTGTAAAAATCTCTTGGATTGCATTCCTTTGGGTGAGTATCCTTGGGATTTTTATCCCAATTGTTTGTTTGGATACTTAAGAGAAACACTCTAGGAAACGCGTCATTATGTTCAAGAGTAAAGAAATGAGCTCTGAGCTTATTTTGTCTAATCCCAACATTGACTCAATTCGTGGGATTGTAAGGACTTGGGAATAGATATGAAATTGGGTATCCAATCAACAAATTTGATTAGCTTAATCTTGAGGAGAAAAGGAATCTAGGATTAAATTCCTTATGATTAGGTCTATCCAAACAAGACCTTAATCATAGTAAAGATTTTATCTTATTAATAGTTCCACCTAGTAAGTAATGTTACATAGGGTATGTTATGGCAATATGGCAAGGTTGCTCCATTTGACTTCGACGTCACATATTTGAATCACAGAAATAACCTCTCCACAATGTGGTGGGGATAAGGCTGTGTGTATCTGACCCTCTCATAGGCCCTCTTTTAGTTATGACTACTGATGGGATAGATCTGACTACTGATGGGATAGATCACTCCTATTTTAGTAGTTGTTTAGTAGTGTTCTAAATTGATTAATAGAAGCGGGAGATCTTCCTTGATCGAGCCCCTATTGAGTTATTTGACATATGTATTGAATCTATCAGTCATTAAATTATGGCAAAAAAGAGTGAGGTTTGTGCATGTCAAGAGAGGATCAACCTTTATGTTGCCTAAGTTCTACCATTGTGAAAGTCGTTTTCTTCATCTCAACAAATGAATATAACTCCAGATTTGGTGCCATTTACTTCTTCTTTTCTTATGGGCGAGAATGGTTTCATTTCAACTTTGTCTAGAGTAGACATATAAATGTGACTTTAACTAGGGAAAGGCAAAGTTGCTTTTTTCATGGGGTTCAGTTCATGATTGGTACTCGGCTCTTTTGAAGAATGTGATATTAGGTGTTCTGAATGTAGTAGGTGTTGTTCTATACAACTGTAGGTATAGTGGGTTCTGACTGAACCGCCTTTGAAATGAAAACTATGTAGGATAGAAGTTCAGGAACACTTTCTAGTCATAGTCTTTGACAATTCTAAATGGATTACTATCACAATATTTGTGTTGGGATTGACATTAGGATTTTATTGGATAACTTGATCATGATGTTTTTGAATATGCAGTCACTAACTGATACACATACTGTCAAAGTTATTGAGTTTATGCTGATATTGATACCTTGTGTGCACGCGCGCATGTTTTTTTTTTTTTTTTTTTGTGTGTGTGTGGGGGTGTGGGTTGGGGGGGGGGGGTTAGATTTGTTGTTGAAAGTCAAAAATGACTGGGATTTGTATGAAACTGTTGATACTTAGACTCTTGAACTTGTTAATGATTACATAACTAGTGCAATTTATGTTTGGAGTAAATTGTGTAAACCTTTACATATTGCGGACCTTTCCGTTGCAAGGTGATAGTTCAACTCTTCATTACTAGAGATAACTCCTTTGTTTTGCTTTCCTTTTCATTTCTTTGGACCATTTTAATGCCTCTGAAGTTTCTTCGTTATAAAAAGAAATTTTCAATAAGAATACATGTTTTTTTCCCATGATTGTTAGTTTGGGATTTATACTGAGTTGTCTAAGACATTTGATATTTGGTGTTCTGAATACTAGTTGTCCTAATGTTGTTAGTTACGTGGTTTATGTATTATATGTAGACTGTCTAAAAATCACTGAGGATAAGTCATCAGAAAGTAGAGTCTATACTCTAAACGCGAGACTAATCATAGCCACTCGCGCAGTATCAAGACGCAAGGGTCGAAGCCTGCGTCTTAACATCACTGCAATGGCCAAGACGCAGAGTTTGAAGGCCGTGTCTCAGCATCACTGCAGTACCAAGACGAAGGGTCGAAGCCTGCGTCTATGGTTCACTGCAATGGCCAAGACGCAGAGCTTGAAGCCCGCGTCTCAGCCATCTATGCAATACCATGACGCAGAGCTTGAAGCCCGCGTTTAGCAGAGTTCGAAGCCCGCATCTAGCAAGGCTCGAAGTCGGCATCCAACAACATTATAATATAATGCCAAACTCGAGGCTCGAAGCTCGCGTTTCAACTGCAGAGAAGCCTTGCGTTTCGGTTATAACTGCCCTCATTACTGGGTTAATTACTACCCACGTAGTGAGGGGAGTTAACCCTTATTATGGAGAGTTTTAGGGGACAATTTTATCCCTGAAACCCCTATAAATAGCTCAGTTTGCTATTGAAAAGGGTCGAAAAATCTTGGTGAGGATCGAATTGGAGAATTTTGATCAGAATTTTCAGTTGAGGAATACTAAAGAGTTCAACTTTTCTGTCAACTTGCTGAGTTCAAGTTTTTTACTCAAGTCTCTTTGAGATTCTGTTTGGACAGTAGCTGTGTTACTCCGTCCATAATCCGAAGAGAAGGTTCCCAGAAGGCCCTGACGTTCACCTGGTCAACGAAAAATTAGAATCACTTTCCACCGCTACATCAAGAACCCAGCATTAAATAAAGAGGAGACTTGAGCTTGAATATCTCCTCTCTCTTGTAATCGGAGTATTGATTCGTTGTAATCTTTCATTGATCCAAGGAAATTTTACGATTCATATTTTCAATTTTCCGACACGAAATATTATATACTGAAATTCTTCACAAGCATGGTTACTGAACATTATATGAGAGTGAAACTTTTTTTTTTTTGGACGCTTGTTCTGTGACATGATGTCATATAAAAAGAAGAAATGTTTCTGACTCGCATGAAATAGTGTACCTATAATCATAACTAACAGGAGACATTTTTCAGAACTTACATGGCATGAATCAAAAAGATTTTTTTTAATTATCACATCTTTAGGAAGCCGAATTTAATTAGAAGGAACTGGTTTCCATTGTTCGGCAAATGTTTAAGAAATATATACTTCATCTTTTTGCAGAATATTGGAGAATTTGGCTACAATGATTTATGTAAGAACTTTTTGTGAAACCTACATATACAAAATGACAGTTTGGAAAAAAAATCTAGTTATACAAACATGTTCTTCTTTGTATACATGTTATTTTAATAGCATAATAATTTTAATTTTATTTACGCGAAATGATTTCTATATGTATAATAGACATAGTTACATGTAATATATATTTATGCATAAATTATCTTTACCTCTTTATTCGGTCAGGCAATAATTGTTGTTAGAAGATGTTTGATATTTGAAGTTTTATTGTAAGTAAAATCTCTCAAGAATTATTTTCATATATAGTGTAGGTTATCAAAAAGTTTCATCTGTAGTCACTTTTGTGAACTCATGCCAGATGGATGGCCAAGTGTGCTCAGCAATCGTGCCCTAAACTCTTTACAGCTCTGATGTGAAAACTCCAATCGATGAATGATCAGCCATCCGAATTGTGCTCTCAGCAAGTAGACAACGCAAATGTACTCAACTTCAACATTTCCTGAAGAGATTCACGTGTTTCAAAATTTTCTCAAACAAGGAACATGTCCCAACAAATAAAAATCATGTCTCAGCAATTAAAATATCATTTAATTCATGTCAAGCAAATATCCCATAAATGTTGGATCCCTCTCCTGCTTGTTAAATGAAAATATGGTGTTATGTGTTGGAAACATTTCTCCATTTTCAGGTTGTCGTATCATGACCATGTTGGACCTGTTTATCCAAAACGGGTGTACCACTTTTGGGCTAAATTATAGAAAATCACCATAACTGATGGGATTGGATCAAACCAATATTATGTTCTTGCAGAGGCTTTATCTCACAACACTTGATCAACCCAATGCAGTGTCAGTTTGTCACCTTTGTTGGTCTGGTTGATGCATTCCCGTTATATCATCTTTGGACTCCTCCATTGCACTTTCTTATGTGGCTTCTTCCCTCAAACACTCTGTTTTGTGGAAAGTTTATGCTTTATAGGGGTCCCAACCGGCAATCTTCTTTCTTCTCTTAGAAACAAAAAAATAAACATTCTTCTTTCTGTCTAATGTTGCTTTCTGCTTGTAAAATTGACGACGACTGGTAATAAACTTTTGCTCTCCGTTTATAAAATTGATTATAAATGATAATGAACTTATCTTTTTAAGGGATCTTGTCTCAAATCAATAATAAGCTATGCTTGATATTTTTCTCCACCTTTAGCTAATTGTAGAGTTTATCCAAGATGTATCATTTTTTTTTATTCTTTTGAGAAAAACCTGTAGGCTTACTTCTTAGGGAGGAGGAACACTACACAAGGAGATGCACCGCAAAGAAAGAAGAGAAAAGCATCCATAGTGGAAGTAAGTAGCTTCCATTGGGGGATCGATACTGTCATAAAGAGGGGAAAGAATTCCATGAAAGAAGAGGATTTATTGCCACATGATGTTAATTGGTCCTCCTGCTATGCAGATAGATCACAACAAACCTTCACGAACCACGAGTAGTTCTGAACGCCATGAACTTGAGTTGTCGTGTATTAAGACTCTAATAGTCGCCCTTGCATTTTAATCTGAAAATCCCTTCACCATTGCGGATGGTGAGATTCGGACTCAGAATTTTCCATTTTGTAAAAATTGGAGCTTCTGGGCTATCCCTCTTTTCACGGTTTTAATTAGCTGTCTGGAACAGTTGTGATGTGATGGGATCACTCTATTTGTTGTTTAGTAGTTTTCGTTTAGTTATTTTATTTTATTTAGTGTATTTTTAGTCCCACTTTGGTTATGATGGGGAAGTCTTCTTGTAGGAACCTATATAAGGCCAATAGTTGTAGTTGTTTAACAAGACTATGATGATTTGAAGTAAACCCCTTTTATTGAAGCATGTTGATTTGCTTTCAAAAATGATTCTTTGCATGGTGATGTGCAGAGTGGGAGAGAGATCTCCTAGTGCTGAAGCCCGAATCAGTCTTTATCTTCTTGTATCTTTCTCTAAAATTCTAATTTTTTTTACCTCTTTTTTTTTTTCACCGTTTCTGTTCTATATCAATTGGTATCAGAGCTAAAATCTTAAAATCCTGATTCCTTTCTTTTTTCACAAAAAAATTTCCTTTTATAAAAGCCCTAGTTCTACAAAACCCTCGATCCCCCTCTTTTTTTCTTTCTTTAGTTGCACAAAAAATACAAACAAAAAAATCAAAAGAAAAAAGAAAAGGAAAAAAAGAAAAAATTTTCAAAAGATCCACTGTTCCTCGTGTCCCTCCTCTTCGCCTGCAACCTAACCCGATAAAAAAACCTTAATCGAGCTCTACGTCGCCTCCATCTCCCTCTGACAACCTCGTTGACTCCGTCCGCTGCTGCTAACATCCCCGCTGGCATTCAGGTACTGCGCTTAATGTCAACATTGCCTCTGCATTACACCGCCACACCAACATGACTGCCTTGCCTGACTCCCTTCACCACCACGACACCACCGTGCCCTCGCATCGTCACCGACAGCGCCGCCATCTTCTTCCTGTCAGCTCCTCCTTCCCGCCATTGTCGTCGATTTCATATCCAGGTCCCATCTATCATCTTCATCGAGATCTTGCCGCCCAATTCATCTCGACCTTCCTTCTCTGGAGATCCTCACCGTCGTATTCATTGGTAGTTTCCATCGCTGTTTTCACCACTGGTCTGCACTCTCCACTGTCGATCTGTATAGTTTCACCATCGTCATCGCCGTCGTCCACTGCCGCCACAACCAAACTCTAGTGAGATTAGGTGAAGAGAAGCAGTAAATGTGTTGTACGTCTAATTTGCAAACCCGAATCCAATTTATTATTGGGTTTAAGTTATCAAACCCGTGAAGGACATGGCCCTGCTTCGTAGTCAACCCGCTAAGCCGTTGCTGACGTCAACAGCTCATAAGCTGACGTTATCAGGTCGACCCGAGCTGACCCCGAGTCGCTCGAGCCGCCGCTGACATCAACTGATGTCACACGAGCCGTCACTGACATTAGCTGAGGCAAGCTGACGTCACCGGTTATGTTTGAGCCACACTGTTCACTGCAGAGTACAGCCGCAGTTGAAAGCCCGTGTCAGGCCCATTCGATTCGAGTTTAGTTTGAAGCATTGAATCCGTAGCTGAGTCCCCACTGGAAAGTTTTTGCAGCTTTTGGGTAGCAAATCTGGCCTCTGTAAGCCACTATTTGGTGCCAGTGCTATTTCAGGACTTTGTGGGAGACTTTCAGCTCTCGGTTGTTAGTATTTCATCGAAGAATCTTAGATGATTTTTTGCATTCGGGGGTGCATTACTCACCCCTCAGGGGAATCTAACTTAAATTGAATTGTCAATTGCCAAATTACTTGCAAATACTATTGAACTGCGATATTTGCTAATTAGACTGCACTTTGCTTCTATCCAGTAGTCGCATCATTGATTGTTATTCATCATTTAAGACTGCATTTTTTTGCATTTAGAACTTGTACCTTTTAGGAAGTTTTAATTATCATTTAGCGCATTCATTTATCTTTGTTTAAGTCTAGGATCGTTTTGCATCTGCGAGTTTGTTTGTCGTGCATTAGTATTAGCGCACGTTCATTTGGCTAGTTGAGCTGACATGAAAGAGAATCTCGGCCGCATGGTAGAAAAACTTGACCCTACTCTCGGGCTAGTTCATGATTGTAATTTCACATTAAAGAGGATAGAATCACAAGACGAGAGTCAACATATTAATAGCATTCCTAGTGATGATGTTAGAGACTCAAGTTTTTGAGAATGTCTACGTTGCCTCCACTGTTACTAAGTCGTTGAGGATCACTAGCCAATTCTGATACACAGATTATTGATGAAATTCATGAGTTTTCTGAGAGTACAAGTGACGATATAAATGTGCGAGTCGAGTCTAGCACACCAATACCTACTGATGTCCATACTTATGACTAGTGATGCCGAGTGTGAGCTAGTGGTTGAGTTTACAGTGACTACTTTTAGTTATCCTCTTTCTGATCAGTCTTTGGAGTTCCTAACTATAATCTACCAGGTAGTTTCTGGTTTTTCTTCTTTTAGTGAGTGTTTAGAGATTTGTCCTGAATCTAATGTCCCGCTATCAAAGTTTGTTGCATGTCCTACTAGGCATCCTACATGTCCCATTTTCACTTCATTCGAAGTCATGCCTAGACTCTATTTATTGTATTGCATTTTCCTGTTGCACATGATGATATCACTAGACAGTTAGTAAATGACAATTGTTTGACACGGAGAGGGGTTTGGCTGGCGTAACGTTTCCTGGAATCAGATGGAAAAAGATTACAGCCGGCTTAATCTTCCGGTTACAAGGGAGGGGGAATATTGAATCTTGAATTCTCCCTTGTTTAGTGCTGGGTTCTTCGTGTGGCGGTGGAGAGTGAATCTTGTTCTCCGTTGACCGGATGACTGTTCGGACCGTCGGGGATCTTCTCTTCGGTCGGTAGAGGGAGTAACTCAGCTCCGTCTACCAAAACTCTAGAAGAGGAGGTAGGCGAAGAGCGGCTAGTACTCAGTAAGCTCGCTGAAGGTTTTCTCTCTCTCTGTCGTGATCTCTCTTTTGCCCGATAATTGTCGACGTCAATTGTCGTCGTCAATTGTCGTCCTTAATTTTTTTTTTCTCCCCTTCAATAGTGACGGGACTATTTATAGGGTTTTTAGGGGGTGATCGTGCCCCCTAAAAGTGCTCCACGATGAGGGCCAACTTCCCCGCTACATGGGCGGTGGATGGCGCCATAATCGGGGTAGTTGCAACCGAGACGTGGGTGTCGAGCCGACGCGTCTTGATGCTGAGACGCGGGCTTCGGGCCGACGCGCCTTGATGCTGAGACGCGGGCTTCGGGCCGACGCGCCTTGATGCTGAGACGTGGGCTTCGGGCCGACGCGCCTTGATGCTGAGACGCGGGCTTCGGGCTGACGCGCCTTGATGCTGAGACGCGGGCTTCGGGCTGACGTGCCTTGATGCTGAGACGCGGGCTTCGGGCTGACGCGCCTTGATGCTGAGACGCGGGCTATCTCTCGCGTCTTGATTGTCACATTTAGCCTTGCGCCTGGATCTTGGATCTCTGTGTTTTGGTGGCTTGTCTTGGTGATTTTTAGACAGCCTACAGAACCCCCCTCCAAAGTTTTCGACATTCCGCAGTTAACTGGGACGGATTTCGAAATACTTTGGACTCTAGCTGAGTTCGCCTTCATGACTAGACTGTTGATACTCCGGGTTTGATCTTATCTGGATTTGGTCTTCGTGAGTGTACTGTTGAACTCTTTGAAGCCATCAGAGTTGATCGTGTTGAGTGTTTAGATGAACAGTCTAAACCTCCCCGATTGCTTTTAGTCTATCATTGGCGCGCTTTAAGCCAGGAGTGGTTGGTCGTCTGCTTGCGTCAGTGTACTGTTGAACTGATTTTGCAGAAGCAGGAGGCCAAACGCAGGTTCTTTTTCAAAAAGCAGAGATGGTACTGCTGTAAAGGCGCGATTTGCGTCCTTTGGCAATGGAGACGCGACTGATCTCAGAAGGCAGACGCGATATTTGGCCAGACTGGAAGGACGCGAATTTCTTAGAGAGACGCGACCTTCCGAATGCATTCATGGAGAGGCTGACGTGGCATGTCCATCGAGGAGGTGCGTTTTTTGGGCGCGAATTCTGTGCCATGTCATGATTACGCCGCCAGCTGGCCTAGGGAACCGGCGAAATTTCGCCTTTTGGCGCGCGGATTTCCTGGTTCATTAAATGAACTGCTCCACGTGTCGACTGCTGACTCGTGGCGGGGTTGCGACGCATGATCTTCTCCGTTCAGAAATGATTTGGTTACACGCGTCAAGCGGTGACTCGCTGCAGCGTCTACCGGGCCACGCGCCGCGTATCTTCGCGAATCCCTGTGCCTATAAAAGGCAACAGTTGGAGAGATGCATCTTCTTCTCCGAACGCACTCGCTGAAAAAAGAATTTCCTTCTCTGTTCATCTTCGAAGTTGTTCATCTCCTTGCTCGGATTTCTGAACATCAATGGCACCCAAGACTAAGCCAACTGCATCGTCCTCAAAGGCGACCGTCGCCGAGGCCCAGAGGGGCGGCTCCTCCTCTGCACAGGGCGTCGTTCTCCCAGGTCTCCAAGGTAAAGGCCTCTTAGGCGGAAGTTTCGCCATTTAAAGAAAGTTCAAAGAACTTTTAAGAACCCTTAACACGTGATTTTCAGATCGTGTTTGATTCCCAGACGCAGTCTTTGGGATGATAACCGAGGCGCGGGTTTGGACCCTCGCGCGCTTGAGTCCTGCGCTTCAGATTCTTCACTTAGAATATTTTCTATTTGTGAAGGGTTCAGACGCGGACTTAGTTTACAGAACGCGGATTTGATCCTTGCGTTCTGTTTCATCAGCTGCTGATTTTGATGAATCTGGCACCCGAGTCCAAGTACTTCGACATCTGGGGATGTGAAAGGAAGGGGGTTACCCTCCTTAACTTCTGGCGATTATGGTAGTGGAAAGGTTAAGGTGGATAACTCCCTTCTTTTCGCACCCCAGAAGTGACATCAAGGAGAATGTTGTGGAGACGCCGATCCCATAGGCCTGGACGCGGATTTGATAATTCCCGCGTCCAGTGCCTCTTCTGCGTGGATGCGCAGGTCTGGACGCGGATTTTATAACTTCTGCGTCCAGTGTCTCCTCTGCGTTGATGCGCAGGTCTGGACGCGGATTTTATAACTCCTGCGTCCAGTCTCTTCTGCGTTCGGATTATGAACACTTGGCATTTTTTTTCTATGCTTTTGATAGAGTATCTAACTAAGTGTCCTTTTCTTTTTGCAGCGCCACGCCCTGCTACTTCACTCGCCAAGAAGTGCCACTTTGGTCATGTAGGTGGTGCTGACCGGGATTTGACTTTTGTATTGCAAAGGACTGTTCCTGTGACTGCTGACAAATCACCGGATCGCAGAGAGAGGCTCTCAAATGTTGACATGAGAACTCTTCGGGTGTTCATGACTGATGCAGCATTCGCAACAGATGCTGGCATCAAGCTGGAGAAGCCTGCCTTCTTCTTCGGAGATCGTATCCATGATGGCGGCCATCGCGTATATGACGGGACTTACAAATGGCTCCGTCAGATAAAGGGTGGAAGATTCTTTCTTCCAGACATGGAGAGGATGTTCCCGCTGTCCTACTTCCAGCATATGTCCGTCCCTCGGAAGATGGAATGGGACCTTGCTCGATATGTTCCCGAGGTCACTCTCGGTGATTTGGGCTCCCACAAAGTATACCGTCATGATAGCCATGACAGGTCAGTTATCGGCCTTTTCCCTGGGTCGCGCAGGACTGAGGTTCCAGCCGGGGAGATACCACAACTTGGCACTACCTTCCTCAACGCCTTCATGGAGGCGGAGGGTGACTACCCAGTTGGGTTCCGTGCGCCGGGGTGGGTCCGTTCCACGGAGAACTATTGGTGGGGCAGGATGGTCGGCTTTGTCCTTACCGAGCTCGGGGACCTGCTAAAGCGCGTGGGGCTGTACTCGGCAGTCAGGGCCGTGCAGTGGGGGATCCCTCAAAGCTCTCAGAACTTCTTCGGGATTCTAGAGCGTTATAATCCTTCGACGGGGACGTTCTTCACTCCGGTCGGAGAAATGGGCCTTACTCTGCAAGAGCTGCACGAGGTCTCGGGGCTGTCGACAGGGGATATTCCCTATGAGGAATATGTCCCGACCGCTGTGGAGCTTCGCTATGTGAAGGAGGAGTTTCCCCTCATATATGAGACCTACTGGGAAGTGCTATGTCACTTCCACATTTGCGGCCAGATAACCAAATGGTGGTCGCAGGGAGTCAAGCAACTGTCGTGGGCCAGTTACTTGTTCAATAATGTCAACACCAAAGACCATCGGATAACCCGATTGGATCCCAGCTCTGACAGGGAGATCGAAGACAGGATCGACCAGGCTCCGAACAGCTTCTACACCACGGAGTCGAACGAGGATGGTTTCGACCCTGACTTGGTTTTTGAAAGCTTTCACCATCAAGCCCGGATTCCTATCTCCGATCGGGCGCTGTTGGCGGGCTTTCTGATGCTGTGGCTGAAGCGCTGTGTGGTGCCCCACGCTGCCGCATGAAGTCATTGTTGCTGACGTGGTGTACCCGGCGGTGCTTCTGGCTCATGGGAACCCCATAGCCCTTCTCCCGGCCATGGCGGCTGGTATTCAGAGCGGGCTGCGGGCGCTCACTAAGAGTTTCTGCGAGCCACCAAAGACTGCAGATTCCGAGGGAAAGCCGTATGTTGACTCAGAGGGGAGTCCGACGGTGAAGCGTCCCAACCCTCGTGTCGAGCTGCCTTACACGTACCTTATTGCTTGGTACGTGATGCATTGCCCTTCTTTGATGACGGCAGCGCGTTGGAGGGAGAATTCTGTCCCTTTCGTACAGCGGTTGGAGGGTTCAAAATGGCGTGATCCTTACATATATTACGTCCGGAAGTGCCTTTCAGACCCTGCCAACTACCAGCTCAATCGCTGCCTCCTCCAGATCCCTGATGCATCTTTCGGGGATCTACTTGTTGATTCCGTTGGACCAGATGACTTCACGAGGTTATCCGCGGGGGCCTTCTGGTGGTTGCTAAATATCCGGCCCGGATATGTGCTTTTTCCGGCAGGGGACGTCATGTACCATTGAGCCGTACATGCCGAGTCGCTTCGCTCGACAGTTCGGCTATGATCAGCTCTATGTCGGGAACCCCAATGCTAGACTCGCCTTCGAAGGGAACCTGTTCGAGGGTGCTCGGGCCTGGTACTATAGTGTGGCTGGAGGGACGGGAGTATCTTTCCGTCTACCTCTCGAGGGGCCCAAGTGCCGTACGAGTTTCAGCTTCTGTACTTGGTACTCTCAAGCCATCCAAACGCCAGACTTTTTCCCGGCGTCTTCATGCATTGAGAGCATCAATGCAAGTCTCGAGGCCATGACTGATTCTAGTAAACCGACGAAACTCGTAGAACAGTACCTGAAGGCCCAAAAGGAGGTCGGGCGACGATCGAGGAGGGAGCCCCCAGCAGTGAGGGCGGAGCCGCGACCGGCAAGGGCAGAGCCACCAGCGACAAGGGCGGAGCCACCAGCCACTAGGGAGGAGCCGCGGGCCAGGAGGTCTAAGCAGTTGGCGAGCAAGCGTCATCGACGCTCTGCTTCTATCGCTGAGCCTGCCCCAAAGAAGGCTCGGAGGGACTTAACGGCTGAAGTCTCTCGATCCAGAGACATCTCTGCCGGAGTTGAGGCTCCTCCTGAAGACGTCCCTGTTAGGGTTGAGGAACCGTCGGAAGATGAAGATTTCCCCACCCTAGTCCGTGCTCCTAGGTCGCGCAGCAAGACCGTGGAGGAAGGGGAGCTTGTTGAAGAGTCCACCGCCGCCGAAGATGACGAGTCACTGGAGGTTGACATAATGACTGGAGGGGATGTTGAGATTGCAGGCCTCTCAGCTCAACCCGAGCCTTCTTCTGCTCATGATGGGAGAGACGAGGCACAGCAGCCGGGGTCTCCTAGCATCTTCATTTCCAGTCTTAGGGCAGTCGACCCTAGTCCTACCACTGGGGTGATTGGAGGTAAGGCTCCTGTTGCGGAGCTTCCTCGCGTTGCGCTGTCGTCTTCTTCGTTATCGGGGAAAGCGACTTCGAAGACGAGACCGACTATGGCGATGAACCCGCTCTTCCTGATCAGAGCAAATTCTTCCACATCTCGGAGGAGGAAATACATGAGGGTGAGCCATCGACCGCACCATCGCTGGCGATTATCCCTACTGAAGGTATTCTTTCCATCTTCTGTCTAATTTCCTCTTTGCATATTGAAGGGATGTTCTAACATTCTTCTTTTATGCTGCAGGGCCAGTCGAAGATGCTGAGGCTACAACCTCCTCGCGTATCGAGGAGATGGTGAAAGAGTTGACCCGGCCCGAGGGGATTGAGGTCTCGGCTGCTGAGATACCCTCAAAGGGGGCAGCTGTTGAAATTGGGGAGCCTTCCACTCTGCCAGAAGAGGAAGTAACCACTGAGGCTGAGGAGGCTCTCACTCTGCCAGGCGAGGAGGTTACTGCTGAAGCCGAGGAGACTTCCGCTCCGCAGGATTTGACGTCTCCGGACCTCCAACCTGGTAAGGCAGCTCTGATGCTTTAAATGTTTAGCTCTTCTATCATTGTGGCTAACATCGCGATAACTTGCAGAGAGGACCGAGGGGGTTCAGGTGGAGGGTCCGATGGTTGGCACCCTTCCAGAAGGCCATACAGCTCAGGTCTCGGTGGAGGTTTCTGAGGAGGTCGTGCTTACTACTCCCTCATTGGTCGTGGAGGCTCCTGCAGAGGTAGTACCTCCGGAAGCGTCAGCGGCCGGTCCAGCTCTGGTTGTCTCGACGGCCAGCACGACTCTTGTGCGAGGAGATCCGCCTTATATCCCCTATCCTGTGACAGAAAAGGGGTCGGGAAGCTTCCTAGGTGGTGAAGACATGGGGGAACTGGCACGTCAGATGGTGCAGCAATTCTTCGCTTCGATGGGATCATGTATTGATCTCATCTTACGTGGAAACAGCACGTTCCAATTTGCCCAGACGCTTCTTAAAAATCTGGCCGTGAACGTCGAATTAACTGGAGGCCCTTCACTTGCCAAGGCGTGTCTACGGGTGGTAGAGCAACTGGGAGACTATCTACAGGAGCTGGGGTCTTTGGAAGATGCTGGCTCTTTTAGTGAGGCCCAGGCCACCCTGACTAGGCTCCTAGCTGCTCAAGAACGAGAGCGACAGGAAGCGGAGGCACAGATCGCTGCAGAGATCCGCAATCTCGAATATTCCCAGGCTGAATGTCAGAAACTAGCTGGCGATTCAAGGGAATCCGAGCTTGTCATGCAGAGCACAGAGCAAGTCATCATCAGGGCTCGGGACACCATTGCTAAGGCAGAAGTGGTGCTTGCGCTCAATGAGGAAAAGCTTGCTATCATCAAAAGCAGCTAGAGGAGCAACAAGCTGCTAGGGTGCGAGCTGAAGAGAGTCTGTCTCTACATTCTTCCAGGGTGGAATCTCTGCGAACGCAGCTGGCCGCAAGAAATTTCTTATCCGAAGAGGAGCTGCGGAACCGGGCTATTATGGAAGCTGAAAGGACGCGCCAACACGAGATTCACCGCCTTAGGGAACAAATCCGTACCTTGGCGAACCAGGACATTTAGCCTTCTTTTCTTTTCCCCCTTTTTTGTAAAGAAGAGGACACTCTGTTTAGAGTATTTGTATCCACTTTTACTGTTTATAATAAAAGTTTGAAAAATTTTGCTCCATCTTCTTTGCTCAGCTGTAGGCGAATCCAACTCCTTGGTAACTGGCACTTAGGTAAGACTAAGTCCTATTAATGAAACGCGGCCTTGACTCTGAGTCTTCTTAATGAGACGCGACATTGATCCATAAAGTGAGACGCGGTCGTCAGTCCACAGGAACTTAGATTTACTAAGTCCCTTTTGATGAGACGCAGCATCAATCTCAGAGTGATACGCGGTCTTCTTGATGAGACGCAGCATTGATCCATAAAGTGAGACGCGGTCGTCAGTCCATGGAGTGAGACGCAGCGTCAATCACAGAGTGAAACGCGGTCTTCTTGATGAGACGCAGCCTTGATCCATAAAGTGAGACGCGGTCGTCAGTCCATGGAGTGAGACGCAGCGTCAATCACAGAGTGAAACGCGGTTGCTAAGAAAGACGCGGATCGATCAGACACGGGATACGCAGCCTCGAGCGACTTTCCCATCTGCGTTCAATGCAGCATGACTTTAAAAGATTTTTAGGAGATCTTTGAACGTCAAGTCTTCACCGTCGATTGGGGTTCCGGGTCATCCGTTGTTTCCCAAGACAGTTATCCACGCGTCGGCCTCTTATTGGGTTCAGGCGTTAATGCTCTTGCATGCGGAACCGACGCTGGCGGTTGAAAAACCGGCGCACTTCGACGGTTTCCAAAGCAGCGTTCCACGCGTCCGTTTTTGATTGGGCTTTGACAGTTGTGCGCGACGGTTCCGATTGATGCCCCATTAATGACAGTTATTAGGGACTGCCTATAAATAGAGTGCACCCTCTCCCTCTTCAACAATCCAACTTAGACTGTTTTCATTTGTTTTGCTCCGAGAGAAGTCTCGCCTTGAATTATCTTTCAGAGAACCGTCTTCATGGATGAAGGTGACCCCATGGATGAAGATGACCCAGAGCTCTCATGCCTCTGTTTGGTCTCTTCAGAAGGAATCCTCTCTCATGTCATCTTGCGCACCCGCGTTTGGATGCAGAGAGGTCAACTCTGGACAGAGGTTTCTGCTGGTATGTCACCCCGATGATGTCCATAGCCTGTATTTTGGCATAGGCATCTGAATGAAATTCTGGTGCATTCCTATTCTGGAATTTGTGCTGGTGACTTGAACTTTTCTGAACGCGGGCTCTTGACGCTGGCTTTGCTCATGGCTATTGCCTTGGCGCGTTTCAGACCTGAATCTTGCAACTCCTGTTCACCCAACAGAGAGATGGCAATTTTCGGCGTTTGAAGTTTTTCGCGTCTAGTATATTAGACGCGGGTGCAAACTGAGACCGCGTTTGAATCCTGGGAGTGGCACAGTTTTGACTCGCGTCTGTTTCTGCTGACGCGGTGGTTTGACTGTGCAGATCATTTCCGCGTCTGAAGTCTTCAATGACTGCCGCGTCTGTTACTTAGTTTTCTTTAAAGTATACTAAGTTCCAGATTTTCTGATTCTCTTATTTGTTCTTTGCAGGTTCGCTAGTCTCCTGGAAGAGTGCTTCAACCGGCGAGCTTGCTCAATGTTCGTTTGTAAGAGAGTAAATTATGGTCCTCGTCGTTTGTAAGAGAGTAAATTATATCTCTGACGAGGACCCAAATCTCGCCAAGGTCTCTTCAGATCTCCTGCACCACTCTTGCCTGATGGCAAGAGATGGTCAGGTCAAGTATGACGGCGAGGAGGTTCCGGCGGTTGCGGTGGCGGAGAGGATCCTCTTCCTCTCCCATCCCAGAAGTAACATCAAGGACAGTCCATGTCCTTTGGATGGCCTGCGGGGGAAAGATCAACTCTTGAACGAAGGGTTGCAGGCTCTTCTGTTGTCGCTGGACCTAGTGGAGGGTAGCATCCTTTGTGATGACTCCTAAACTTCCTTTCTCACCCCAGAAGTGACTCCATGTTTGTTAGATGGTCTGCTAGGGAAAGAGACGCGCCTGAACGAAGGGTTGCAGGACCTTCTGTTGCCACCGGACCTCAAGAACACCATTGCTCTTAGCTTAGTCAGCTAGGGCGCTTTCGAAGTTGGCGTCGTGCATCAAAGTGCAATCGGTTCCAACAGTCGCCACAATTTGGCACTTCTTCAGACATCATGCACTTAGGATCAGATGCGGCTTCAAGGAGTGAGTACGGCCTCAGAGAGAGAGAGGGACTTCTTTGTACTCCTTAATTGTAACACTCAATCTTATTGTATAAGAGAGCGTTTTGTATCACTTTCATGTGTTTGGATATGATTAAAAGTGATACTTTTCTTTTTGCCTCTTTCTGTTGTCTTGAATGTTTTGTTTTAGAAGCAAAAGAATGATTTTGGTGGACCCGCTACTTTATAAAAGAAAGTGATAGGGGGAATGCGTACTCCCAGAGAAGGTGAACTTTTGTCAAGTGTCTAGGATTGACTTGATTCAAGGTCAGCTGGGGAATTCGATAAAACATTGTCAGCGGTGTAATGTTAACCTAACAATGTCTTTAGGTGGACCTGTTATTCTGTTGAAGAGAATAACAAGTGAAACTAGACCCGCGAGGAATCTAGTAAAGCTTTTACCGTTAGAGGTGTGATATTAACTTAACGGGTTGGAGATAGTCTTGTCAGAAGCGTGGTGTTAACTTGACAAGGATGTGAGTCAGAGGTGTGATATTAACTTAACTCAGAATGTCACTGTCATAGGTGTAATGTTTAACTTAACAGTGAGGTAATGCTAGAGGTGTGATGTTGAACTTAGCATTGGTCATCTCGGCTTAGACGAAGAAGTCGAGGAAAGGTCATGGCCATAGGTGTATTGTTGAACTTAGCGATGACTCGGATGCTAGAAGTGTAGTGTTAACTTGGCATCGTCCATTTCAGCTTCGATACGGAAGTCTGAAGAAAGGTGACTATCAGAGGTGTGATATTAACTTGACAGGCACTCGATGTACTGCTTAGAGGTGTAATGTTAACTTAAACAGTAGTTTGTCAGAGGTGTAATGTTAACTTGACAAGAATTGGCTCGTGATAAGAGCAATTTGAGGACCTGTCATTCTATTGATGAGAATTGACAAGTGGAATTTGAAATGCCAGAGGTATAGTGTTAACTTGGCAAATTTGAGAGTTTGTTACTCTATGCAGAGTTAACAAGCAAAGTTTATACCCGACAAAGAGTATTCATTACCAGAGGTATAGTGTTAACGTAGTAATGATTGCACTTTGTGGTCCTACCATTCTATGGACGAGAATTGGTAAGGGATTTTGGAGGAAAGAGTGGACTCGAGTCCACTTAGGATTTTTAGCAAACCCTCAGCTATCAACGGATTTGACATGCCTTTACCAACTACCGTTTGAGTTGGGCTAGCCATGCTATTCCCCTCAGCATGATGAGTTGTCGAGGACTTATGTTGGGCTTAAAGGCCAACATTTTCCTCTATCCTTAGCCGTCGAGGGCGTCGGATCAAATGGGAACGTGTCCCTTAGGATTTTTAGCAAATCCTCAGCTGTCAACGGGTTTGACATGCCTTTACCAACTACCGTTTGAGTTGGGCTAGCCATGCTATTCCCCTCAGCATGGTGAGTTGTCGAGGACTTATGTTGGGCTTAAAGGCCAACATTTCCTCTATCCTTAGCCGTCGAGGGCGTCGGATGTTTGATCAGAGGTGTACTTTTAACTTGATCGGAAGAAGAGTACTATTAAGGATAGTACTTCTTCAAGAATTTGCCATTGATCGGCATCATGAGTGTATCGCCATTCGAGGTTATGAGGCGATATGATCCATTCGAGTAGACTGACTCTACTACAAATGGTCCTTCCCATTTGGGCTGAAATTTTCCTTTTGTCTTGTGCGTCATGACCATGGGTCTTCGGACAGCTAAGACAAGGTCGCCTTTCTTGAAAGTTCGCGCTTTGACTTTCTTGTTGAAGGCTCTGGTGATACGAGCTTGGTAAAGCTCGATTTGTTGTTGGGCCTGCAAACGCTTGTCGTCTAAGGCTTCCAACTCCTGGAGTCGCTGCTGATGCTTCTCCTCAGTTGTCATTTCCGCTGTCAAGGCGACGCGTAGAGAGGGAATTTGTATTTCCAATGGAAGGACGGCTTCGCATCCGTATACCAAGGAAAATGGCGTGGCTTTAGTTGGGGTTCGCACCGTTGTGCGGTAGGCCCATAAGCATTCACCCAGCTTGTCGTCCCAGTCTCGTTGACTTTTCGAGACGAACTTTTTGAGAAGCTTGCCAATAGTCTTGTTGAAGGCTTCTGCAAGACCGTTAGCAGCAGGATAGTATGCCGTTGAGGACACACTCTGGATTCTGAACTTCGCGCAGAATCTCTGGAAAGCCTGGCTGATGAACTGGGGTCCATTGTCATGGATGATACGCCGAGGCACACCGAAGCGGTAAATAACGTGATGTTTCACGAACTTGATCACGTTAGAAGATTTCACCTCTTTCAAAGGGATAGCTTCGGCCCACTTAGAGAAGTAATCGGTTATCGCTAGAATGAACCGATGTCCTTTCGATGATGGTGGGCTGATAGGGCCAACTACGTCCATCCCCCACATTTCAAACGGCCAAGTAGAGGTCGTTGAGTGGAGGTACCCTGGTGCTTGATGGATGAAATCGCCGTGTATTTGGCAGGCGTAACATCTCTTAGCATAAGCGACAGCATCGGCAATCATCTTGGGCCAATAGTAACCCATCCTTTGGAGTCGATGTGCCAATTTCGGGCCAGGTTGATGAGCTCCACAAGTACCATCGTGGGCTTCTTTCAATACTCCTTGGGCTTCTTTTGATGAGAGGCATCGGAGCAGGATCCCGTCATGCGATCGACGATACAATGTTCGCGAAATCGCATTATAGTAGAATTTGGGGGCTTTCCTCCGAATGGCGACCGCCTCCTTGGTGTCTTCGGGCAGAATGCCGTATAAGACAAAATCAATGTAGGGGAATCGCCAGTCTTTAAGCCCTGAAGCGGTCGACACTTCAAGTGTTTCTTTACCGCGACGATCTTCCGCTGACCCCGGGTAGTCTCCGAGGGGAATTTTTGGACAGTATAGGTCGTGGCTATAGACGAATACTTTCTCCATTGCTCCAGCTGGAAGAGCTAAGGAAGCAGCGAGGGATGCGAGTGCATCCGCATGTGCATTTTGCCTGCGCGGTACATGGTCGATGTAGAAGTTTGAAAACCTTTCGGCCATGTGAATTGTCGCGTTGTAGTAGGGTACTAGATCTTCATGTCTGGCCTCGTACTCTTCGCGAACTTGGCTAACGATGAGTTTAGAGTCACCGTAAGCCTCGAGATTTTTAACGCCAATCTCATCGGCGAATTGCATCCCAATCAAAAGAGCGTTGTATTCCGTCACATTGTTGGAGCAGGGCTCGGTTAACGAGATAGCTCGGGGAATCACATAATTTTGTGGGGAGACGAGTACTACTCCTACCCCCGTCACTATGTGTCCCTTTGGGCTTGTCCTTGATGCACCGTCGAAGAAAAGTTGCCATACTTGACTTTCGAACAACGTCTGAGTCAGGCAGACTTCGGCGGCCTCGTCTGGGAGATCCTCATAGAGTTTGGCTGCCCTCGGATCGGGGTGTTCAGCTAAGAAGTCCGCCACCGCTTGCCCCTTAATAGCCTTTTGTGGCAGAAAATGCATCTCATATTGTGATAGCAATATGACCCATTTTGCCAGCCGGCCATTTAGTGAAGAAGGCTTTGTCATAAGTAACCTCAGAGGGTTGACTTTTGATATGACATTTATAGTCTGGCCTACCAGATAGTGTCGCATTTTCTGAATGGCGAACACTAGTGCCAAACATTCCTTCTCGATCGGGTTGTACCGATGTTCGGCTCCGATCATTGTTCTACTCAGATAGTAGATTGCCTGTTCTCGTCCTTGTTCATCATTTTGAGCTAGTAGAGCTCCCAAGGAATGATCCATTGCTCGGACGTACACCAGGAAAGGCTTTCCGGATACCGGAGCTGCAAGAACTGGTGGTTGGGTGAGGTAGTGTTTGATCTCCTCAAACGCTTTTTGACAAGCGTCGTCCCAAATGAATGAAACACCTTTTTCATCAGCTTGGCGAAGGGTTGGCATCTCCCGGAAAGGTTTGATATGAACCTGCGGATGTACGCCAATCGTCCTTGTAATCCCCTGAGCTCCTTGAGGCTTCTGGGGGGTTGCATCTCTTGGATAGCGCGGACTTTCTCTGGATCCAAATAGATTCCTGTGGAAGTCACAACAAATCCTAGGAATTTGCCACTGGCTACCCCCAGGAAGGATTTGGTGGGGTTCATCTTCAATTGATGAGCCCGCATGATGTCAAAGACCACCTTCAGGTCTGCTATGTGATCACCTTTAGTGCGACTTTTCACCGCGATGTCATCGACATAGCATTCTACCGTTTTCCGCATTTGCTGATGGAAAATGGCGTTCATGGCCCTTTGGTATGTTGCCCCTGCATTTTTCAGTCCGAAGGGCATAACGGTGTAGCAATATACCCCTTGAGGAGTCCTGAAGGAGGTATGCTTTTCGTCATCGGGATACATCTTGATTTGATTGTATCCTGAGAACCCGTCCATAAAGGACATTCGCTCGAATCCACAAGTATTGTCAATCATGACATCTGTGATTGGCAATGGGAATTCGTCTTTGGGGCAGGCCTCGTTTAGATCACGGAAGTCGATGCAGATCCGGATCTTCCCATTCTTCTTGGCGACGGGGACGATATTGGCTACCCAGTCGGGATGTTGTTCTTCCCGGATGAAGCCAGAATCGATGAGCTTTCTGACTTCTGATTGAATTGCCTCCATTATCTCTGGACGGAACCGTCGCTGCTGTTGTTTAACAGGCTTCATGTCCGGATTGATATTGAGGCGATGCATAGCCACTTGAGGATCAAGTCCAGGCATGTCCTCATAATTCCAGGCGAAGACATCTATATACTCTTGTACAAGAGATATTAAATCATTCTTCTCTGGAGGTGACAGGCCGTCACTTATGAAGATGGGCTTGGGGTTGGTCTCATCTCCTAGGTTGATCTGAACAACCTTATCATCTGTGGGTGGCTCACGCTGTTCAAAGCGGATATCCCAAAGAGCATTTAAATGCTTGATCCAAGGATCTGTATCAGGTTGGATCATTTCTTCAACTTCATCTTCCAGATGGCCTGTTGAAACCGTGTTTACTGAAAGCCCTTTGAAGATGTTGCCGACACTGACATCTGACTCCCATGATGACGTGTCTGAAGAGCAATCGTTGCTCGACGATTCTTGAGAATCAGAGGCTGATGGGACCGGAGTTGATACATAGCCCAACCCCCTGCGCGTCCGATGATAATAATCGGGGGCCTTCCCTTTTGGCACAAAGGATCGAAGTAGCGTCCTCCTTCCTTTGCCGAAGTTCAACCCGGGCTTGTTGGTTATATCGTACCCCATTTGCTTCATCATTCTGAGTGCTTTCGATTCATAATGGTCGAGCTGAGGGGATTCCTCCTCGCTTTTCGATTCTTCGCGGGGCATTGGTTCAGACGAGATTCGCCCAAAAAGTATCGGTCTTTGGCTTTTTCGTCTTGCTGGAACCAAGAATATAGATTCCTGCACATCGCCATTATCCTGGTATGTCCCGAAAGATGATTTTACTGGTACATGCAATGATGTCAAAGCATCCATTGCCGACCAGATGTCATCGTCTACGTCGGTAGTAGTATCCGACGGTATAGAATCGGATGCACACGCAGAAAAATATTCAAAGTCTAGATTCTCATTAATATACCAACCGCCTGCATCGTCGGTGGTATTATCAACATCAAGCTTATTAGTGCTCTTTACAAGTGGTTTTAACTCCCACAGGCACTTTTCTTGCTCGGGCTCAGTGTCAGCCTCATTACCAGAGTCTGGCGCCTCCGGTTGCGGGGTTTCGTCCACCGGATCCTGATATAAAAGGGAATCCGTGAAATAATTCTCGACTCCCTTGAACGGATACCTTTCGGCAACCAACGTTTGCACCTTCCCACTCGCGTCAATGTATTTCATGACTTGGTGAAGAGTGGAGGGAACGATGGAGTTGCGGTGGATCCATGGTCGTCCTAGCAGCAGATTGTAGGAAGTGTCGGCATCGATGACGTAATACGTCACCTCCGACTTGAGGCTCCCAATCTGGCACTTGAGCTTGATCTTCCCCATTGGACGGGTGCCGTTGGCATTGAACCCGTAGATGGTCGTCTGTGTAGGGCTCAGACGGTGAGTAGGGATGCCGAGGTGTTGCATGACTCGGCGGGGCATAATGCTCAATGCGGACCCTGGATCTACCTGAATGCGGTTCACCTCAGATGATCCAATGTAACCTGTGAAGTACAGGGGTCGATCATGTTTCCCTTTCACCTGCATATCATCTGCTGTGAAGGTGATGCAGGGGGCATTCTGGGAAGTGTGGAGGCAGTCCTCTACATCTTCCTCCTTCGGCACCTGGGTCACGAAGGCCTCAGCATTCGCCAGAGCTTCTTGCAGAGCCTCTCTGGTTGACTTTGATAGCCTCAGGAGTTCATACAAGGTGATGCGTGCCGGGATGTTGGCTAGTTGAGCCAAGACATCGAAGTGGTAAGGTGTCGAGGATCCTTCCGCTGCACCTTTTGGAAGGGCTCGAGAGAATCGAGTCTCCTTCTGCTTTGCCACCGGTGGCTTCGTGGAGGGCTTGGCTGATTCTACGGCTGGTTGCGGAGAAGCCGCTGCCGTCTCGCCATACTGCTTCAAGTATGCCTGTCCTGAACGGGTCCCCGCCATCGGTTGGCTGGGCTCTACGGCCAGGACTATTGTTTCCTCTTCTGAATCAGTCAGCGAGGGAACATCATCCTCTGCTTCTCGGGAGGAAGCACATACCACATGGCAGGACGAAGCCTTTGCCTTGCCTTTGGACTTCCTGTTGGTTACAGTAGTCCATTGTTGTTCATCGATGAGGTCAGGGTGGACCCACATGGTTTCCCCCTGAGGTGTAGGGACGGCTACCAAGCCCTTCTCCTGCTGCTGGTGAGGGTCTGTGTTGACCACTCTTAATTCTCCTCTTGGAATAGGAGTTACCCCTGCAGGCGTTGGAGGTTGTCTCCCGAACTGGAGAACCGACGTTACATTGGCCGTGACCTTCTTCTGCTCTGGTCGGAGCTTGAGCACCTCCGCGTCAATCAAAGCCTGAAGAATGTCTTTGAAGACGTAGCAGCTTTTGGTAGGATGTCCCAACATCCTGTGGTACATGCAGTAGTTGGGATTGTCGGTCTTGCCGACTTCCTCCGGGCGTCTAATTTCAGGGAGCTTCAGTCGATTGCTCTTGTTGAGTAGCTTGAAGAGTGAATCGACGTGTTCCTCCTTGAAGGAATACTGCTTGTTGGGGCGTGGCTGGCTTGAAGAGCCACTTGCCCTGCCTGTTTGAGGTTTGGTGGGAGATTTGGTCTCCGTCGCCAAATTATCCTTCCGCTTCGTCTGGAGGGAGGTGTCTGGTGCCGGTGCACGCCTTGTCGACCTTTCCGGCCGCAGCTTGCCTTCCTCTGCCTTGACACGGGCAACAATCTCCTCAGCCTGTTCACCCTGTTGGACTAACTGCTTCCAGGTGCGGCTTTCAGCAACTCCTATTTGAGCAAGGAGTGAGGTTTGGAGATTGTGGCGGCATGTTTCCACCAGGGTGGCCTGGGTCATACCGCTTGGGCACCGAAGTGCCGTGTTCCGAAATCTTTCTACGAAAGATTTGACGGACTCCCCTCTTCGCTGCTTGGTAGCTAAAAGGGTGGGCATTGTGACTTCGGAGTCGTCTTCGAAGAAGCGTGTCAAGAACAGCTTCTCTAGATCCCCCCAGTTCTTGATAGAACCCTCCGAGAGCTTCATAAACCACTCAAAAGCCAACCCTTTCAGGGTGCCGATGAACAGTCGCGCCAGGATGGCGTCATTATCTACCACATTCCCGGTCTGGGATTTGAAGTAGTAGATGTGCTGGTTGGGTGACCCCTTCCCGTCGAATGCTTGGAGGGTTGGAGCCTTGAACTTAGGAGGGTATGGAACTAAGTCCCACTCAGCCGGATAGGGCCGGACCACTCCCGCTTCTTGGAGGTCCTTGCGATTGGCAAGGGCCTCGAGGCGTCGTTCCAATTGACTCATCCTCTTAGCATGAGTCTTCTCCTGGTCTTGGTCGCTTTTTGCCTGCGACGAGGGCTTGGACACATCCGAGGTAGATCGTCGTGTCTCGTCGGAAGATTCGGAGGGTGGGCTTCCTCCCTTTCTCCCTTTCCCCTTCGGCCGTCTAGGAGGAGATCTCGCTCTTTCTTCAAGCAATTTCTCAAGCATATGCTTAAGGGAGTCAATGGATCTCTGTTGAGAGGCGATTATATCCATCTGGTGCTTCTGCGTCTGTTCTAAACGCCTGGCCGTCTCCTCAGGAGTGTCTGCCATGTAGGCGGAAGCCTCCTTCTCGACGGAAGAGTTTGAAGCCTGCGACTCCACTATAGCGGAGTGAGAATCACCCATTCTAATGCCGCGGGCTAAGGCATTATAGTCAATTGGGGGAATGGCCCCCGTCCGGGTGCGAGTGTGTTGATACACCCCTTCCGGCTCAGAGTCAGATTCCTCTGAGTTGACCATTGGTTGTTTTCCCTTACTTCTGCTAGTCATGTTTGCAGTAAGCTCCGGGTATTCAACATCTGAGAAGGTTCTCCTCCTGTGGGAGCGTCTTCTTTTGGCTGACGGGGGAATCAGGGTCAGCTGTCTGATTAAGGACTGCTGGTGCACGCCTGATCCATAATGGCATCCAGAGAGCATATGGATGAGTTGTTGACAGCAGCATGACGAAGTGGCTTGATTGGCACTTCTTTTCCTTGTCAAATAATCCCTCAAATCCGTGGGAGGGGGATTAAAGAGACTGGTCTCGCGACGTCGAAGACGGGAGACAGTCATGTGCCGTTCAGCCTGGACGCAGACTTCAGGGACGCGGCTCTCATGACGCGGCTGTATGACGCGCGCGCGAGTCTCGCGTTGCTGCCTCGTGCGTTTAGGCAAAGTTGCTTGAGAGAGAGTGGGCTGCTGGGCCCCACGCCTATGAGTGCGTACTTCCTGCGTTTGAAAAGACGCGGAGGTTTCACCCTGGCGTTTGATGAGTTGGTCCTCAGAGGACTCAACTTGAGGGGTCTCGCGTTTGGGTCGCCAAACGCGGACCTCACGCACTGGACGAGGTGCGGGCAAGGCATCAGATTGTACGCCGCGTCCACCCCCAGTCAGACAACCAACGGTTCCGACTTGGAGTTGACGCGCGCGTCTCCTCTGTCGACGCTCAGCATTCCGATTGCGTCGAGGAGGTGGAGAGAAACCAACAACATCCTGGTTTATAGAACCAAGAGTGTTCACCACGCGGGTCTCCTGAGAGACGTTGACGCGGGTATTCTGCGCGACGCAGTTGATCGCAGCAGCAGTGGTGCCTGGGACCACGCGGGCCTTCTGGGAGGCGTTGGCGCGTGTGTTCTGTGCGACGCGGTTGATCGCAACAGCAGTGCCGGAGGTCACGCGGGCCTTCTGGGAGGCGTTGGCGCGTGAACTTGTCTTGGCACAGTGGGCATCGGCACCCGGCAGAGCCTCAGATTGGGCTTCGGGTAGCTTCTCAGTTGAGACCCTGCGGCAGACGCGGGTCTTTGGGCTCTTGGAGCCAGAAGAGAGGAACTCTTCATACTTCGCCTGGTCGAACTCGACAACGAGTGTTTCGACCATCTTCCCCTTACGGAGAACATCATCCTGCGCCACGATCTGTTCGTCAGTGACGAAAGTAGTCCCCAGCGGAGTCGCCATCTCTTGTTTGACACGGAGAGGGGTTGGCTGGCGTAACGTTTCCTGGAATCAGATGGAAAAGATTACAGCCGGCTTAATCTTCCGGTTACAAGGGAGGGGGAATATTGAATCTTGAATTCCCCCTTTGTTTAGTGCTGGGTTCTTCGTGTGGCGGTGGAGAGTGAATCTTGTTCTCCGTTGACCGGATGACTGTTCGGACCGTCGGGGATCTTCTCTTCGGTCGGTAGAGGGAGTAACTCAGCTCCGTCTACCAAAACTCTAGAAGAGGAGGTAGGCGAAGAGCGGCTAGTACTCAGTAAGCTCGCTGAAGGGTTTTCTCTCTCTCTGTCGGTGATCTCTCTTTTGCCCGATAATTGTCGACGTCAATGTCGTCGTCAATTGTCGTCCTTAATTTTTTTTCTCCCTTCAATAGTGACGGGACTATTTATAGGGTTTTTAGGGGGTGATCGTGCCCCCTAAAAGTGCTCCACGATGAGGGCCAACTTCCCCGCTACATGGGCGGTAGATGGCGCCATAATCGGGGTAGTTGCAACGAGACGTGGGTGTCGAGCCGACGCGTCTTGATGCTGAGACGCGGGCTTCGGGCCGACGCGCCTTGATGCTGAGACGCGGGCTTCGGGCCGACGCGCCTTGATGCTGAGACGCGGGCTTCGGGCTGACGCGCCTTGATGCTGAGACGCGGGCTTCGGGCTGACGCGCCTTGATGCTGAGACGCGGGCTATCTCTCGCGTCTTGATTGTCGCATTTAGCCTTGCGCCTGGATCTTGGATCTCTGTGTTTTGGTGGCTTGTCTTGGTGATTTTTAGACAGCCTACAACAATGATATATATAAATTTATGCATATCTGTACAGTGTATCACAAGATTTTGCATTTGAGATTGAGGCGATGATTACAAGTCACCTTAAGATTGCGAGGGAGATCCACGTTCGACATAGACGCCTCTAAAGTTTTGAAGAGGTTTGCTTTCGTCACCGTTGAGTTGAAACGTCCCATGGGATCCTGGGATCAGATCAGCTGTCAAATGATTCACCTTTGTTGCAACATGTGCCTCATTCGAGTTATCGTCATTTGCAGCCTGCTCGTCATAGAGACCTCCTGATTCCTTAGTACTGGAGCTGTAGTCACCACCTTGACTTGATTGATGCGAGATGTTCAGTTCTATCTAATTGTGCCAGTTATTTGTTACTCTGCATTCACTGGAGAAGAATGCTTTTAAGTCAATAAGAATGATGTGGATCGCTTTAGTTATTGTTTAGTAATTTTTTAATTGTTTTGTTTTATTTAGTGTGTTTTTAGTCCCACATCGGTTATGATGGAAAAGTCTTCTTTGTAGGAGCCTATATAAGACTAAGACTTGTAGTTGTTTAAACAGCCTATGATGATTTGAAGTAAACCCCTTTTGTTGAAGCATGTTGATTTGCTTTCAAAAATGAATCTTTGCATGATAACGTGCAGGTGAGAGAGAGGTCTCCCGGGTGCTGAAGTCTGAATCAATCTTTATCTTCTTCTATCTTCTCTAAAACCCTAATTTCTTTCCCTCTTTCTTCGTCCCCGTTTTGTTCTACATCATGACGTCTCTAGTACCTACTTTATTCTTTGAAGTAGAATTGCTTGTACTCTAAATTTCTAATGAGCTATATCACACAATTCTTATTTCTCCAGTAGCTAGTTTGTCATTTATCTGGCTTCTGCAACAAAACCATATCATAGCGTTCTTTCGCTCTCCAACTACCATGTCGTCTAGCTTTAAGCTTTTTATGGATTCACGCATGCTAATTATTCCTGATTGATATGTATTGGACGGGATTGTGTTATTGAATTATGATCACAACTTTACCTTTGCCCTTGAAATTCCTTCGTATCACACAGGAACTGTCACTGTTATGGTCACAATTGTATCATTCTTGGATGCACTGTTGTCGTCGTCGTTGTTGTTGTGGGTCCACAGTGAGTCTTTGGTTTGTCAATTTGAAGAATGTCGTCATGAAATGTCTTTTGTTAATACTTGATCCACCACCCTGATACCATGTCCCAAAATTTAGTCCTGATCATTTATGATATAATGCTGTCTAGACTACTTTGAAGGCTTTTCCTTATTTCATGTGTATATGTGTCCTTAACCTATAACTTTTATGCCCTGCATGGAAAGGCCAAAGAAGACAATTGCGACCTTTTAGCTTATGGCTTCATGAACTCCATAGTGTCAGTGTATGACCTGGTTCTTTAGTTCGTTCTTATATTGCCTAGTGTCTACTGTCCACGCATATAAGGATGCGGCTTTTAAATAATCAATGCATATGGCAATGTTGTATGAAGCCTCTTCTCACATACTCGTAAGCAAGTTTAACTGGATGAACATGGTTTCAAGGATGTTCCTTTGCTTGCTTTTGAAATAGCATATGCATCTCTCGCTAATATTTTTATCAATTGCACACATGCAGGTCTTGCAGTGGATGAAGATGAAGACTCAACTCCTATTGCATAATTTGAACAAATATCATGCTTGTGCTAGTTTATCTGCTGTTGTGCATTTTGAGAACTTGTAGCAGGAATCAAAGATGCATATGAATCAAGAGTAGAGAAGGAAGCTAGTGCGAGAAATGCCTGTACAAGTACCATGGAAAGGCATAATTGTCTCAATATGAGAGTGCAGGAATTTTATTTTTCTGTGATGCATTGTCAACTTGGAGACCTCGTTTGTTAGGGTTCAATGAGAATTATCCACTGCGAACTTCATGAAAATGAGATTAGCTGCATTTTTCAGTTTGATTTTCTTTTCACATGCATTGACTGTGGATTCTTGTCACCATCTCTTCTCCATTGCATGAAGTACTGAAATTTTTTGTTATCCTAGCAACTTGCTGAAGCCTCTGTTCTTTGATTCAGAACTTTCTGCTGCCAGCAGCGTAAAGCTAATGGACCTGTTCATCATGCAACTGATCTTGAACTTGTTGAACTTCGAAAAGTGTTGTCATATAATGTTACTGTGAATCTAGTACAAGTGAGAATGATTCTCCAGTAGAGATTATACAATTTAAGGAGCTTAACAAGTATCCCAAAAACTGAGCAGGCTCTGGGTTTGCTCCTCAGTATTCCTCAA